>PQWD01001828.1:313917-468224 GCA_019425675.1 Leucinodes orbonalis | reverse complement strand
GGTATTGGATCGTTTGATACTGAAGAAGCTTTCTAAGGTCGAAGATATGGCTAGACGCAACCGAAATTCAAACAAAATTCTACCACGACAAATATTAGTTCATCTGAAGGTAGCGGAAGACCGTGCATATGCGCTCAAGGAATTTGTAAATGTTGCACAGGATACGTATTGGATTTATTTAATCAGAAAGCATGTATGAAAATAACATATCACCCTGGAGATTTTGCTTTTGATGTCGCTATGTCGATGAATGACCGTATTATATGAAAATTCTATGTCAGGTATGAAAATAATTATTTTGGCTTTTAATTTGCTCTATCAATTCTTCAAGCATTTTAAAGCTCGTGATTTGTTACAGGAAAAAATCCAAAACCAATATGTATCAGCCCACCAGGCTAAATAACTTGAAAGTTTGTGCAAAATTCTACAATGTGTTTTTTCCGGGAAGAAACTTTCACTTTTGTTTGGCGATGAACGGACAGTGGCGGTCAATTCAGCTTTTTGATATATCTTTCGATTGTTTGAGGTGAGATTATTTTAAATATTATTGCTTTGGAGGGCACATTAAGCCATCGGTCCCTGCTACTATTATAGGATGGTAGTCGTTAACACACCAATCCACATTGGGCCTAATTAGTGGCGGGTTACGGCTCAATCTCCCCATTAGCTGTGCAGGAAGACCTGAGCCCTGCGGTGGGCGGACAAAGGCTGATGATAATGACAATGATGATTAGTTACCTTAAATAAATATAACATATAAACTTCATCGTAATAGAACTTAGTCTCCTTATGAAGAGTAACACTCGTTTTATTTAAAATTGCACAGGCAGTTTGTCCTGCCGACAAACTGCCTGTGAAGTTTGGAAGATTACTTCAAATGTAACTATTGAGTAGTGTAACTGTTTGAGTTTTGAATAAATAAATAAAAAAATAAACGTCAGCGGTAGGGCACGATCACAGATTTCCCAATACAGGAGATGGGGCAAGCCGCGTTTAAAGTGCGACAACTGTAAGCTCAATGAGCATACACTGGCTGCCAGTTTACGCTCTGTGAGACGAGTCAAGACGCACGAATATAGAAGAAATTACCGTTTTTTCCAAAATGCCATCCTGTGCAATTGTAACATGCATCATCGCAATAAATCAGTAAATTACCAAGAAATATAATAACTTTTCACAGGTAAGAACCGAAAAGAAATTGCGACACTGGGACTGCCTATAAACTTAGCGGCTTGTCCAGTCTAATGTATATTCTGATGTCTGTGGGCACGATGGTTTTATAGACAAATTACTTTGAAAATTCAAGTTTGAAAAAAGGTCTGATTTAATGTATACGTGGCAAGATCAACGTGCATTTCTTTAGTTTTTAATTTTTGCCGTAGGATGGGAGCTAATGGAATAGTTAGGGTCAAGCCTGAGGACAGTGGTGGAATCGTGGTTCCTAACCCTTTAGGAGGTGTGGATGCAGTCATAGATGCTGGGATGATGACATTGAAGATTACGAC
This sequence comes from Leucinodes orbonalis, assembly GCA_019425675.1. Lineage (NCBI taxonomy): Eukaryota > Metazoa > Arthropoda > Insecta > Lepidoptera > Crambidae > Leucinodes > Leucinodes orbonalis. The sequence goes on along the minus strand of PQWD01001828.1, from coordinate 466,719 downwards.
GAGAATGTTGTTAGGTCTATATTTAATCTATTTAACGATGACGACGATGATGATGACGATGATGATGATTAAAGCTATCGTGCATGGCAATGTTAACTAAAATACTGTACCATTGTTAGTTACTAAGTTGTATTTCGTAATAATTTATTCAGCTTCTAACAAATAAAGATATTTGTTACTCAATCGTTTCAAACACCGTTTTCCTTTTTCCATTTCTTTGTTATGAATATTCACGTGTGTCACTTGTCATACATATGCATGTACGCGTAAACAACGCCCTGTATGAAATAAAGATGGCCATTACCGCCGCAGAGTCGCGCCAGTATCGATACGATGCGCCCGAGTTTCTCTCTAGAAAGTCCCGCAATACAGTTGCGCCCGTGCGCATAACTTGCATACAAATGTTTGTGTACGAACCTTTGCTAGTGTTAACGTGGGTTAACGAGGTGCAATCATTTGTATGGTGTCCCCAGAGGTAGAAGCTATCGAGCCTTAACAGTTACATACAAAATGAAATCGAAAACTGCTTACGTATTTTTGGTGATGTGCTGTGTAGGTGTGAGTGCAGGTATGTAATTCCATGTACTATTGACTTAACATTTTTATATTATATACGAATACCTATTTACTTTTAACGGTGAAGTCATCTGTATTTAAATTTCCTTTCGTAAACCATGACGTAGAAATATTTTTTCACACAAATTATTCTAGAGCTGAAAATCATAAATAAATTTTATTCCAGGATCAAACTTAAAGAAACTACGAGATTTGAGGAAAGCTCCAAAGAATGACGACGCAATGGATGTTGAAGACTTTTCCGTCTATTACGATATACAGACTAATAAGGTATTCGACAAACTTTCAAATTCACTTTCTTTATGATGATCTTAATACAATCATCTCAAGATTCATCATCATCAGCTAATCATAATATCCCCACAGAGGGGCACGAGCCTACCGGTATAAGGTGTATAGGCCTTAGTCGTCCACGCGGGTCCAGTGCCGATTGGCCGACTTCACGCTCAAACCTTTGAAATTCCTTTAGGCTTTTACAGGTTTTCTCACGATGTTTCTCTTCACCGAAAGAGCGTCGGATAAACGTATATATAATTCGAAAAATCGAAAAGACATTGGTACGTGTCGAGGGTGCAGGATGCACCCACGAGATCGGAAGGCAAAAGTCCACACCAATGAGCCACCGACCCTTTTACCTCAAGATGATTAAATATAATTCGAGTTCGTAAAAAAGTCACAATATTTACATTCGTACACAAAAACAGCAGTATTCAACAAGATGATTCGGATTTTAATATCACTTTACAAGGACAACCTTATTACTTTTGGAACCCTAAAAGTAATAAGGTTGGTAAGTGCATCGAAGAAAAAGTGCTTACAGGGTGACATTTTTTACTATGTTTCTACCAAATCCCTTCAAACGTGCGGAGATATCGAGTTGAAATTGAATATACCTTGCTACAATTAGACAACATGGTTTCAAAATCGATTCACTGTATGCTTTAAAAAAAAATAACTTGAATTCGGTTTCTTAAGAATAAACATCTCTCATCAACCTATCGCACTCCACTGCTGGACATAGATCTCCCCCATTTTGCGCCAGATATCCTGGTCCCCCGCTTTCCTCATCCGCTCCCCCAGCGACCTTTCGCAAGTCGCCTGTCCATCGGGCCGGAGCGTCCTACGCTACGCTTGCCAAGACGCGGTCTCCACTCCAGAACTCGTCTGCTCCAACGGCCATCGGTTCTGAGACATACGTGACCAGCCCATGCCACTTCAATTTGCTCATCCGGTGGGCTATGTCGGTAACTTTAGTTCTCTGACAGATTAAACCATTGTTGATCTTATTCCTTAGAGAAACTCCAAGCATAGCTCACTCCTTTGCGCGTTGGTTGACTTAGAACTTGTAACTAATACTGCAGTCAGTGTCCAAGTCTCAGTGCGTATTCTAGCACGGTAGGACGCATTGCTCAAATACTTTCGTCTTTAAGCATTGCAGAACAGTTGACGTTAGGACAAGAATAAACTTATTGGGATTAAATGTGGCCAGAGCCTGGTTTTGGTTTTTAATCATACAATAAGAGCGTAAAGTTGGTTAGATCTAAAAGCTGAGCCCATGACATCATGGCCAATAAAGTTTTGGCCCTTAATTATTTTATCATTGTTTATTTTTAGACAATACGGGACATGATGCCGAGACCTTGGTACAAGCCCGGATGGATGTTAAGATTGCCTTTTACCGGAGGCAGATGCAGCTGCAGTGATCTCCAGTGTGAATGCTGCACTGGCATAAGAATAAACGCATTTAAGTTCGATCGGAAAAGTAAGAGCATGTCAACTAAAGTTCAATCTTAATCAAAAAACGATGTGGTATTGATATAGGAACACAATATGTTTATGTTTGAATAGGTTTTTCTGACTGAAAGGAGTAGCTAAGTATAAGTTGTTAAGTTTGACGAGAAAGCTGATATAGTTGCGAGTGTAATCGCATCATCATCCTCAGCTCATTATGTGTCCCCACCGAAGGGTACGAGCCTATCCGTATGGGGAGTATAGGCCTTAGTCGTCTACGCGGGCCCAGTGCGGATTAGCTGACTTCACGCACAACCTTTTAATCACTTTGCAGGCGTGCGCAGATTTTCACACGATGTTTTCTTTTACCGTATGAGCGTCGGATAACGTACATAAACTTCGTAATTCTAAAACACATTGCAGCGTGACGGGATTTCTACCTGCGTCCTCCCGATCGGAAGGGAACAACAGTCCACACCAGTAAGCCACCGTATCATACCATATTTATTCTATTTTATTTAACAATACTTTATATACCTAATGATGCAGTGAGTAATGTAGTGTAGTTATAATTATGTTGTTAGCGTAAATTGTCGTAGTAGTGTCCCTTAATTAAGCTGAAAGCCTCCGTTTCGTCATTGCTTAGTGGTAACAAGATATCAGTAATTAGTATACTTTGGTGATGTGATTGGAAACTTGCAACTCCGAAGGTGCGTTGCCAAACTTTAAACAGTTAGATGGTAAAGGAAAAATAGAGAGGAGTAACGAGAGCTACCGTCACCTGACTCACCCGATGGAATATAAATAAAGCAAAGAGTTTTTACTCCCCATTCTTGTGAAGCTGACCTTATCGTATCGAAGCATGGCCCTCACTCTTAAATTCTGTACATGTGTCCAATGTTGATATATTTTTATTTCATGTTTATATTTGATTACAGCATGTGTGATGATGACGTTTGAGCCTACGCAGTCATTAATTAATCTGGAAGTTAAGATGAACAACGAAAGTGTTTTCAGGAACACATTTTCAGGTAAGAACAGAACTCAAAATTAAAAAAAAAATTCAGATACTTAACTACTCTATGTAATAGTAAAAACTGTACTGGGAAGTTATAGGCTGATTATGAATTAATCTATCGTGGACATAGTACCTACCTAAGGCGAATTTGACGTGGCTGAGTGTTGGGATAAATACCGTAATTCAAAATGTATTCTATGATATGAAAGTTTTAGTAACGATTACATATCTTATCATCATCATCATCATCAGCTCATTAAACGTCCCCACCGAGGGGCACGAGCCTACCCGTATAGGGTGATTAGGCCTTAGTCGTCCACGCGGGCCCAGTGCGGATTGGACGACTTCACACACAACCTTCGAATCTCGTCGCAGGCGTGCATGAAGGTTTCCTCACGATGTTTTACTTCACCGTAAGAGCGTCGGATAACGTACATATATTTTTCGAAAATTCGAAAATACGTTGGTACGTGTCGGGATTTGAACCTCAGCCCTCCGGTAGGAAGGCGACAGTCCACACCACTGAGCCACGACGCTCTAATATCTTATATTAGTGATTAATACCTATCAGACTTATGATTGCAAGGAAAGGTTTACGTGACATACTTTTGCTTTATGAAGTAAAAGTCAATTATCTGGTGGAGAAACCGATTGCATTTAAGCACGAAGACAGATAGCTGCTTGAATTTTTTTGTATGTTTCAATACAGTAATTATAATGAAATGGAAAACTGTTCTATGCTCATACTCGAATAACCACATCATTAAAGATTTGAGCAACAAACTTCTTAGGAAATATATAGATACGAGTAAGTATATTAGTGACTAAGTATACAGTTTCTTAACCGGGGAAGCTGTAAAAGCCATCTGCGTCCAACAGCAGTAATCTGTTCGAAAAAAAATCCCTCCTGGTGGTAAGTAACGAAAGTCATCTCAAAATCACCAATGACACCAAAAAAGGGACTTCGAAATAGTTAGAATGTTGGTTGCAGATAGGCTTTACAACTTCACCGAGCAAGTGGCTAGCGCAGATGCTTTCAGCCTTAGTGAACTTTCTTGATAAAATAGATGTCATTGTTGCAAGTCATATCACGAGTTTCTTGTCAGATAGGTATTAACATTCTGAACCGGTGTGTTTCTTTATTTTTTTTTAATTATATTTTGACGATTCGTATCATTCAAAAGTATGTCCATAGATTTTTTTAAAAAAGCATTTTTAATTTGAATTTATTTCCTGTCTTTTCAGCTCGTAACCCGCCGCCATTTTGCGTGCCCATCCCAGTGCCGTACTTGCCACCTGGCGCTGGTTGACATGTGCGTGCGGCTCTTCATGTGTCCATAGTCATGGAGAAGCTACATGTCTGCATGGATTTGGATACGAGAGTTGACATGGCACCTGTTTTGGTAATTCAATTTAGTTAATACTATCTGCCTAAACTGCCTTCGTGGTCTAGTGCGCTGAACGCTGGATTTAAGATCTGGAGGTCGTGGTTTCGAATCCCGTGGGGAGACACAATTTAGTTACTTATTTAACAATTTATGCACACACAATATTGAAACTTTACTTTGTGCGATTACTCCCAGTTTAGTTAAGACATTGAAAGAAAGAAAAAATAAAAAACATTTATTGGCCACAGGGAATATAAACAAGAAAAACTTACAAATGAACATAAACAGAACTCAGTGGCCAATCAGGTACAATGTTCAGTAAACGCTGCAGTAGTTTAACTCACTACAGCACTGATATTCTGGCTGTACCTGTGGCGAGTGAGTGGAGTACAAGATCAACATTAAAAAAATATATAAACATCATTCAATACACTTAAATAAAAGAAACAAAACATTCATATATTGCAGGCAATTGAGCCAGCTGTAGGTTCTGTTAATTGAGTACCAGCGATTATTTAAGACCAATTCATTAATCCTAGTTAGATTTATCAGAGCTATTAAATTCAATATTTTGCAAGGATAATAATTCAGCGACGGCGGGGTCGCTGAAATCGATGAAAATGACTCTTGGCATCATAGATATTTAATCGTTATCTTCGTTTTAAGTATTATATTATACTTATTCATGGATAATAAATAGCAAATTTACCGTGCACACAACAGATACATACTACATCCTTGTTTTTTATGTATCAAGGTTTCACTTTTATGAAGTCGTATGTGACTTTTTAAATAAGTAGGTAATATTTTTTGTTTAGATTCTTCATTTTGACTGTATGGATATGGGTCTGGGTGGAATAAATCTATCGAAGCCGAGTGGACCACACACAAACAACCAGAACAACCCATCAACAGATGGGCAGTTGGACAGCGACGTATACGACACAGTTCATGAAGATATACCATCAACAACGCCGTCGATGTTTAACAATAGTATTTATATATAAGTAAATTAAACTGTAATTTAAGCATCTATTCTGTGTTGTTTCTTATCCTCTACACTTCAAATGCTTGAGGATAGTCCACCAGGGTTGGCGTATCACTTACCCAATGGTAAGTGATAGGTACACCTGCAACAGACGCAGTATTGAAGAAAATCACCATATACCTAATTGTAGAATACCTTATGTTGCACTGACTGTGTGTGTTATCCGAGATGAAATTCGAATATGTGTATGTGAGCTGTCATTACATTCGGAACACTATTTTCGATTGTTTGGTTTGCATATCACGAATCCATACTTTTTACATCATTGAGAATGGCTGACAGTTTTTGAAAATGAGACGAAGTTCTCTCTGGTGACAACCTATATCAAGATCTTTATATTTACGAGTACTAAGGCGAACATTATAAAATTTTACACATTCCTATCAATGGACTATTCTGTGACACATTATTCCTAGCCAACTCTATATAAGTATAAAAGGCATTGTCTTCGGCCTGATCTCGAGGAACACTTCATTGAAACATGGCTCATTAAATCAGAGTCAATCTTAGAATTAATAATAAAATAATAAAAATAAATAAAAATGCTTTATTGGTTTACAATCAATTTCTTATTTCTAATCGTGGGAGTCTCTCCTTTTAAGCATTAAATTGCCTGTAATAATTAATGCTTTATGTAATATTGAAAGATCAAAAATATGCCGTCTAAGAAGGGAATCCATACTGAACTTAGCTATATTTATAAGTTGTTATTATTTTAGGCATTCCCATTGAGGAATTTTAGGCCCATGATCTAGAACGGGACTCAATGTTGATCTTTACCTAAATTGAATTAGGAAGGGAAAGCGCTATATACGATAAACCCCTTTCTAACTCTATTTAAGTAAAGATCAATGCTTGAGTCTCGTTCTAGAATACGGGCCTAAGACTTCTAAGAAGACGCTTTTATAAAGATTCCAATTTACTTCTATGGTTTTGGGTGACCTAATTGTGCAACAGTTTCAAAAAACAGTTCAATACAACCAGTCTCTACTCATGCTTTTTAAGTGGCCTCGTTACTCTGTTTATAAAACCTAAGGTTCTCTAAACTCTAAGAACAATTGAGTCGTAATGTACTTGAAACGTAAGTTTAGAGGCGAACAACACACCTAGGTCTCGTAGTATATTTGCTCGTATTAAAGGCTCATCAAAATTGTATTAAACATTTACTGTTTTCCTCTTCTTGCTAAATGCATTTATCTCGACACTTGTTTTTATTTTTACGGATATTTTATTGTTAGTATACTCGCTAGTTATACCATTCAGTAAGAATATCTGATTGAAGTGGAATACAATCCGTTATAGTTCGTATGTTACTAAATAATTTATTAATCATCAGGCAAAGCTAGACAATGTGGTACACCTTGAAACGAGTCCAACAAATAATTTGAACATTTAAAACAGCAACGGATCCACATTAGACTCTTGGGGCACCCCAGGCCAGATCTTGCCACAATAATATAATTATATAGAATTAAATATAAATTAAAGTAAAAACCGCATCATCATCATCAATCATCATCATCATGTTTATCACTAATTTTTTCATCAATCAAACAAAAGAATATTTACTACTGACAAGGCAGTAATTGTATGACCTTAGTTTATTCTAAACGATTTAAAAAACCAGATAAGTCACTGCAGTCAAGTGTCAACTGTGTCAAATAATTGTCAAATGTCAATGACGGTTTCTGAAAATTCACGGCGTTTTCCTAAATTGTTATTAATGATCAAGATCTATTTGTAAAACGTCTTAAAACAAGCAGTTCTCCACCTTTTAATGTTGAAAAATTAATGGTAAATAAATATATTTTTTAGATCACAAGCAAAAGTTTAGGAATGGGTGATACTGATGATTATTATGATGGTGACGGGTTAGTACAAATGCATGCTGTAGTATTCGTACTTATTGCTTTAACGCTATATATATTGTTAGAAAAAATAATTTGTTCGATAAAATTATATACATATAGTAATAGCCATTTAAGGATAAAAAGGGTAAGTATTTTCTAATATTCTTAGCTTGCTTGGCTGAGTAGGTACATTAGTTCGCTGTCACTGATATCTACCGGTACATGATTTGTGATAATATTTTACGAATTTAGGACAATGGAGTCATTAGCGGTCTCCAGAAGTGACCTATAATTGGGTTGACATAACAACAGATTTCTTCAAACATATTCAAGGTGATTTTGTTATTACATTTATACTATGTTACCATCCTATTTAAAAAATATACAAGTACATCACTAAATAAATTTCCGCTGTCACTTACAAAACCACCATCTATACCTAAACTAAGCTTTAGCCTGTATTTGGGTACAAACAATGGATACACATACTTAATTACCTGTAAATATTATACATAGAAACACCTAGATCAATACAAATAGATATCTTCATGCACACAAATGTTTTTCCTGCCCAGGTATTGAACCTGGAACCCTTGGTTTACAAGCCACATCTCAAATGTAACATCAAATGGTTCATCAATGTATCAAAATGTCATGCACAGCTTACAGTTAAAAAACAATAAATATACCCTATAACTGTTATTTTTTTCATTCATAAATTCTATAAAGCATTATATTTTTCATTTTGATTGCATTTTACTATCTTTGTTCAAAATGCATAATTGAAGGAATTTAATTCATTGTACATTTTAAAAATTTTGACTTTCATATTCAATATGAAAGTCAAAATTTTTAAAATCCAAAGTTCATGTAAAATTGATTATCTATTCATTAAACTGAATTTCAGATTTGCAGTTAGGAGAGCTTTTGCATGATGGCCATTTGTTTGGTTTGTTTGAGGCCATGTCTGCTATTGAGATGATGGACCCCAAAATGGATGCGGGAATGCTTTGCAACCGTGGCAATCCTAAGCCGCTTAATTTCCAACAAGCTGTTGCTGTGAGTATGTTATGTATAAGAGAGTAAAGTAACATCATAATCATGTACTTTTTAAATAGTATTATTCAAGTATAATAATTATTTGGAGGCACTTTCTAGAAAATTTGTTTGTAATTTTCGTTCAATGTTTATGTATTTTACTATCTCAAATATATTATTATCTTATTTTAGGCGGGTAAACTAAAAATTGATGATTTGCATCCCAGTGAGTTGATTGGGATCATTGACGCAACAATGGCATGCATAGTGTCCTGGCTTGAAGGACACTCACTTGCACAGACTGTATTCACCAACCTTTACCTTCACCAGCCACATTTGATCAATAACAAAGCATTAAGAGCATACTGTATTGCTGTTTACAAATTATTAGATTGTATCCGAGACTGCATTAACAAGTAAGTAGAAGATTTTTGAACATTGCCCCTGTAGATTAATCATTATTAAAAATCATACATCATATTGAACCATAGATTGAAGCTAAATTGCAGATTTTATTAATCAATTTATTAGAAGTGAAGGTCTTAAAAAGCATTGTTTTAATATCTTCTTTGCATATGGGGTAAACTGGTAGTGGTATGTTATCAATCTAAAACAACCCTCCACTTCAAGACACTGCAATGTGTTAAGTCTGCGAACATCTTTACATGTAATGATCAAGGACTCAATGTTACCCACATCTTAATTAGTATAATTACGTTTTTTAATAGTTTTTCAGGTTCAGATATAATAAATAATGATTTATCTCAGAGCACAGGTATTTGAAGAAGAAGACTTCCAGCCAATGGGATATGGTTATCGTCTGGGCTCGAACCCACAGTCTGGTAACTCTTATGATGCCTCACTCGGTGTGACAGAACAGAAGTGCATTGCCATGCTACGAGAGCAAGAGGAAGACCTAAATAAGAAGGCGAGGAGTGGTGAAGATGATGTAAGATTATGTTACCTCCAAATGTGCAACTTTTTTGCAAAAACAGAAAAAATAATATTTTTTGTTAGCTTGCTGATAAATATCTTATAATCCAAAAAATAAAATTCATAAATATAATATAAATATCATCAATTTATATATCAATTAATCACATGAAATGGCAACATTTATTTTGGATTTTAAAAATTGACAGTAATTTTTTATATTATTAATATAGTATTTTTCGCGTTACAGGCTAACAACCTCTGGCCAGCATTAGCAGCCCGGATCAGGTTTACTAGAATGTTCTACCAAGCTCTACTGCTAATCACGAAAAGGGATTCCCAGTCAGGTGCTGACTGTGTAGCACTTCTGAATGGTTGCTCTGAGATGATGAAGGTCATTATAAAGACAGCGAGTAAAGGAACACAACCTGTGGAAAATTGTGAGTAGCTAAGAATTCAAAGTAACTAGGCATAGATAACAATAATAATTAATGTATTATCTCAGAAAGTCATTTAACATTTACTGAGCTGAGGATGATCCCCTTAGCTCATTAAATGTACCCAGCGAAGGGCACAAGCCTATCCATACAGGGTGTATAGGGCCTAAAGGTAAAGGCACATATAATTTCGAAAATACACTGGCACGTGGCGAGATTTCAACTGGCACCCTCCAGATTGGAAGACACCACCAGTCCACACTAATGAGGCACCGACGCTCACTTAATATAAGAATATTATGATTATCGTTTCTTAGAGAGGCCTGTTATGTTGTTTGTCTGGGTATACCATATCACCTATTTCTTACGCCCTAGGCAAATACCACAATTAGACTAAATATTACTTACCATAGTTAATAAATATAATAAACATCCACTGACATTCACACAGCGCTATCTAGCCCCAAGTTAAGTGTGAAGCCTGTATTATGGTTACTAAATAATGGATAAACATTTCATGTATTGTACTGCCCGGGGATCGAACCCCGAACCCTTGTTGTAGTAGTCGACGTCTCAATCGCTACACCAAATGGGTTGTTAAAGATAATAATAATTTGTAACTAACATATGGATGTATGTATAGGCTTCCTGTATGGATAGGCTTGTGCCCCTCGTCGGTGGCTCAGTGGTGTGGACTGTCGCCTTCCTACCGGAGGGCTGAGGTGCAAATCCCGACATACCAATGTATTTTCGAATTTTCGAAAAATATATGTACGTTATCCGACGCTCTTACGGTGAAGGAAAACATCGTGAGGAAACCTTCATGCACGCCTGCGAAGAGATTCGAAGGTTGTGTGTGAAGTCGTCCAATCCGCATTGGGCCGCGTAGCCGACTAAGGCGCCCGACTAAGGCCTAATCTATACGGGTAGGCTCGTGCCCCTCGGTGGGGACGTTTAATGAGCTGATGATGATGATATGGATGTAAATCTGAAATAAATGATTATTATTATTATTATCGCAGCCGACTCGCCGAACCCAATAGGTTTCGAGCCGATGATCAATCAACGCCTGCTGCCGCCAACATTCCCGCGGTACACTCGCATCAAACCGCGAGCCGAGGCGCTGCAGTACTTCGACGAGCTCGTCACGAGGCTGCGACACGCGTGGAAGATTACATCGTGCTCCAACTTCCATACTGCACTGGTAAGTATGTTCCTGTTCTTCTGGTGCTAGGATCATATGTAAATTCATTTACATTGTATGTTATTGCATAGAGAAAACATGTCGTGGTGGTATTTATGCAACTATTAGTCACTACTAGAATTATCTATTAAAAATTTTCATTAATAAAAACCTATAAACAAAATGTATGCTTCTGTGAGAATGAATGTGGTTTGTGTTTGAAAGTCACACACACTATACCTTTTGTGTGTGTTCAATGTATAAAAAAGAAAATATGCTAAATGCGTGAGAGATTACACGAGGGGTTTGCAATGCAATGTTAGGGGTTTGAATTTAATAGAACCTGTTTTGAAATGAAAATCGAAATTAATAATGATGATGACAGGTCTTTCTATTTGCTTATTGAGTAGATCATTAATAAAAAGTCAGAGTGTTGTTAGTTTTCAAGCCGTCTTATGACCATCTGAGCTGGTTTATATAAAACGACGACCTACGTATTGGTGGACGGGACCAATTGTTAAACTTAATAATTATGACGCGTATATACTAAAAAGTGTTTTGCATTTTAAAACACCCGATTGATCCCGATTAACCACTACGATGTATCATTTCATAATGCCACGTTAATAACAAACAATAGGAAGCGAGAAAGACCTATTGATAATACAATTTATAGTGAAAGGAATATAACAGATTAGTAAATTACCTCATTGAATCAACAGGACTTCTTCATGGAGTTTAGTAGGCAGCGCGCATGTATCCTCTCGCGTTCGGCCCTCCAACTGCTGTACCTCAGCCCGGCGCCGGCGAGCGTGAGTCTGATGGCCCAGAGCGCGGTCGCCGGCCCGCGGCCGCAGCACGCCTTCGTCGAGATCCTGCGCGAAAGTGTCCGGAGTTTCGTCAACCCGCCCGCTTTGACGCCCAAAACACCTTTGTCAACGCCGCAGGTAATTAAATATACTTTGTCAAACGTCAAATTCCAGTGAAAGTGCAAGAAAACTCTCGGTCTACCAGTGGAAGCTTGGACGCCCAGTTTCCGAAGCAGTACTTTTTAAATTGAAATTCTGCAGTACAGCCTCAGGAATTCTGTTGATCTATCACAGTCAACATCATATGTGATCTAGCAGTGTATAAAACTACAAAAACATGGTGAATGCGTTTTTATTAACTTTTTTATAAGCATGCAATTTTACAGTGTTTATCAAGTAGTAAAAGCACCACTATTACTCCTTTGAATTATGTCGTAAAAGCGTCAAACAACAACGCAGGTAATCTTGTTAGTCTCGCGTTCGGCCCTCAAACGGCTGAACATGAACCTGGCGCTCGAAATATAGGAAAGGGGGATTTTTTAGGTAAACTCCGGCCAAGCCGGCAACATGGCTACTCCCCACTTAAAAGCACGTCTAAAGGGCTGCTTGTCTTACTTTTTTTCTATTACTTCTCTTCATCAATATTTGTCAACAAATTATCTTTTTTCCACTAAGATGTAGCACGACTCGTGTTTGTATCTCGGCAGGCTCGCGAGTTCGTGGAGAACTTCCTTGGTCGATGCGTCCGCCCGTTTGCGGTGCTGTTGCAGGTGTGCGGCCACAACCGCGCGCGGCAGCGTGACAAGTTAGCGCTGCTGCTCGACGAGTTTGCGGCTCTACAGGAGGAGGTATACCATCAAACCTAATCTATGAGAAAATGTTTGTGTTGTTACCGATGAAGCAGCATATTTTTTAAGTGGAGGTAGTTTAAGGATGGATATTGCTCTAGGCTCCCTTTTGTCCCTATCTCCAACTCCCTAAAATGTGGTATGGGGAGAGGAGGGGAAGGAGTGTGAACAGAGCATTCCACAATTTTCAAGATAGAAAACTGAAATTTGTATGCTATTTTTCACTAAAAAATAATCTTTTTTTATCGCCCCCATTCAATGAGGGGATGAAAATTGTAAAGGAAAGATGGCTGAGATATTAGATTATATAGTCTAATAATAGGTTTAGAAAAAAAGAAGGGAAGGGAGAATGGGGTTTTGTGTCTGTGCGAAGTGACATTAAACACTATATAACCAAATTAAAGATTGCTTTAATTACTAATTACTTTTTTCTTATGCAGAACAAAGTTTGCCTTAAAGACACATGGAAAGACTGCCGTCTTGTTACAAACAAAAAAATGAAGTATTAACATAAATGTTAGGCTAGATGGTGCTGTGAATGTCATTGGATATGGAGCTCAGCGTGCTATGGAGAGGGCTATGTTAGGAGTCTCCCTACGCGATAAAATCCGAACGATGATATCCGTAGGAGAACTAGGGTGACCGACATAGCCCAGAGGATTAGCAAGTTGAAGTGGCAGTGGGCAGGGCACATAGTGCGTAGAACCGATGGCCGATGGGCGGAAAGGTTGTCGAGTGGCGTCCACGTAACGGAAAGCGAAGCGTAGGCCGACCCCCCAACCAGATGGACGGATGATCTGGTTAAGGTGGCGGTAGCAATGGATGTCAACTGCAAGGGATCGTCCGCGTGGAAATCATTAGGGAGGCCTTCGTTCAGCAGTGGACATAATTGGGCTGTAATGAAATAATTAATAATATTATTTATTTATATTTCCTCGCCAGGCGGAGAGCGTGGATGCGGTAGTGAGTGGGGCGGCCGGAACAGGCCCCAGGGCGTGCTTCGGCACGTGGATACTGTAACGTGCTACGCATAATGATAGCTTACCTGCTCTCCGGACTTGAACTGGAGCTTTACAGCGTACACGAGTATCATTATATATTTGGTGAGTTTAACAGTATTCATTGTCGGATATACAACATACAATGGGAAATGCATATAACAACGCGCATAGCTCAATGTTTTGAAATATTGCATCCTTAGAAAGTGACTGACTTATCATACATTTCTAAGATTCATTTTTTTTCCCATGGGATGGATATCAACTGCAATGGACCGATCCATTGCAGTTCATGGAAATGGATTGCAGTTCACCGCGTGGAATTCATTAGGGGAAGCCTTCGTTCCACAGTGGACATTTTAGGCTGCAATGATGATCACGATGCTGATTACTTTAGCAAACGTTGGATATACAATATACATACTATGTTTTTTCTTTATCAGGTATTTATATGAGTTCTATACGGATGGCTTGTGTCAGCACTCGTCGTGCTGAAACATTGGCAGGCGAGGGTACGAAACGACAGGACGCAAAGCGGGCGGGCGCTCGAAAACAAAAGAAACGTACGCGCCCGTACGCCCGGGAAGGGCTTATGTGCCAAGTCATGCAGAACATGTGCGGGGATATTATAAGGTAAGGCTAAAACCGAAAGATTGCTAACACTACCTAAAATAGGTATAAATAAATTTATGAGTATTGTTGTTTTTAGAGTTCAAGTTAATGAAATATCTTAGAGGTTCAGTTTTTCACCTTACCACTCCGTTCGGTTTATTTTACTTATGGTTTCTTATTCTATTATTTATGTTTAAATCAAGTGCATAGACCACGTGGTCAAAACTGTAACCTTTTTCTTTCTCTCCAACCTATTACAATCCACTGCTGGACATAGGTCTCACCATTTGCGTCAGATATCCCGGCCCTCAGCTTTTCTCATCCAGTTCGCACAGCGCAAGTCTATCCGATAGACCGTGGGCGTCCTACGCTACCCTTGCCAAGATGCCACATTTGTGATTCTGCAAAATTATTACATTACAGCTACTAACATAAGAAGTTAAGATAATTCACTGATTCATGAATTCTATCGATGTGTTTTTATAAAATTAACTCCATGTCTCATTCTTCTACCTTAACCTTTGACCGTCAATGAAGGCGCCAGATAAAAACCTTATATTGTGTCTGGATTCCCAGCGATCAATGGGTTAAATATAGGGAATTCAGTAGTCATACTATATATATATATAAGAGAAATAGATAATCAACATTATTTTTCGTATTTTACAATAAGTTTTAAAGACTTTGAAAACTAAACACGATATTGAAAACTAATAGTAAACTAGTTACGGCATCAACTCATCATATACTCATTAAGTGTGACTTAATAAAAAACATTTGTCCAGGCTCTTGTAGCGTTCAAGCTGCAAGGCAAGATTAGGCAACCGCAGTCGGAGTTTGACAACGAGGCGTCGATACAAGCATCGTTTCGCACCGCTGTTTACTGACGCCGCCACAAGTGCACTATCATGAGTTTTGCGAGATGACACAGCCGCTGCAGTAAGTAGTGGTGTTTCTTTTTTATTATTCATGATAATAATAAATCACTCAATATCATCTCACGATGTATTTTCGAAAATTCAAAAACACATTGGTACGTGCGGGATTTGAACCTCAGCCCTCCGGTTGGAGGGCAACAGTCCACACCATTGAGCCGACGCTAGTAAATGGGATATATCCCTAATATTCTATTCTTATAAGGTTAAATAAACACATTGAGAGGTCAATAATATTCAAATTATTCGATTAAGAGTAACAACCCGTGACGATCCGCTACTAGACTAAGAGCCATAATAAGTCCCTAAGTCCATCGTATAATAATATGATGGACTTATGTTTCATTGAAATGCCATTATCATTTGGAACTGAGAGGGACAGTGCCCCTTAAAAAGTAATTATATCCGCAGACTTAAACATAGCACCATCTATCGACTAATGGCAATATGAGACTAAGCAACAGATGATATTTTTTTCTGAGTTCGTTAGGTTAGATTTATTATGCACCATTTGAGTCTAGTTCGTATTACCCCGTGACCATGACGACCCATGTGAAACGGTTTAGACGTTGGCTACTACCTAAAGGGTTCGAGTTCGATCCCCGTTCAGAACAACTGTGTGCGCTATCGTAACTATTTGTTTTGATCTTATGAATAAAGTATTTATTTACAAAAAGAATTATTATTATTGAGCATTAGCTGTTGCTTAGCACCCATAGTACAAGCTACGAAATTGGGCTAGTACATGTTGTGGATATTTATTTACTGACGATATCCAAAGTATTTTACCATACCCTAAGAGGTAAGCATAAAGTTTAGGACGAGTACTTCCCGTCTACTTCAAAATTTTTTTATTCTTTCTTTAACGGAAAGAATTCTTACTGTCTCGTCTGTATAATTGAAATTTAAATGAAAAATATTCTGCAGTCAGCCCTAAATTCTATTACAGATATGAAAACCGTGATACTATACCTGGGAGCTGTAAACATTTCCAACAAGCCAGGTTTTATTGGAAACATTACGACGCCTGATCAAGAGGTAAGCGATTATTAATTTCAAGTGATCATATAGCTGTTTTAAACAGCTATATGAAGGATTTTTATGATTAAATAAATTTAAGCAAAAGTTAAAATTTACATGAAATAGTTTGAACAGTGTCGCATTTGTCTTGAAAGTTTGCATACAAATATTTTTGTAAAAAAGGGGTCATTTTACTTCAAGTAATAAATTAATATTAAAATAATCTTATTTTTCCATCACGGGGGTTGTGAGGTTAAATTTCACAGGAAGATCGCATAGCGAACTTCATGCATATTTTCCCAGTTTGGTTAGGATATTGTAGGCTGAATCACCTGATTGTCCTGTACTTCGAAGTGCACGAAAGATGATACTGTACTTCGAAGTTCACGATCAGCCGTGGGTCTCGCCTATAATCTAGATCCAGATGAAAGGCCATTTGCGGCTAACAGTAGGAATCAGATAAAAAAGAAGGCCTCTGGCTTAGATTGAAACCATTAAAATAATAATCTGCCTAACTGGTACCTACAGTTCAGTTGATAGGTCGCCAGAGCTTCGTTGAACCTAAAGTTGAGTAAGGTCCCAAAAGATGGAGCCTGAGGCTATTATAAAAATAAATTATTTTACAATAATAAGTGGCATAATAAGACTAACATACATATTTGTAACATACGATAAACAGCCATCACAGTGTGCTTTAAGCGTCGAGTTTAGATTGCGCTATATGGGAGTCGTGAGTTGAAATCCTACAGGAAGCATACATATGTAAAAGTAACTTATTACGATTTTATACACAAATTTAATACTATAAGTCATGCCAGAATGACACAAGGTTTTTGAAAAAAAAAGGGGATAATTCTAAGTTAGGTTATATTAAAACGGTTTAGTTGTACATCAGCGTTGTCAGACTACATCAGTTGGTTGAGATCTTTAATATTAGGGTCTGAACTGTATATAACTACTCGAAAAAAAATATTTATAAGATATGTTAAAACACCATTTTTTTGTTTCAGGTATCCGATCTCCTTAAAGTAGCCAAAACTAATTTCGTAGTGTTAAAATTGTTAGCAGGCGGTCACAAACGGGACTCAAATGTGCCTCCCGAGTTTGATTTCTCAGCGCACAGACACTTCCCTATCATTAAACTTGTATAATAAATGTACATAATAATACTAATTTATAGTTTTGACGATGCTGTGTTTCCTATACAAGCCAAGGTTTAGATATATGGCCAGTAGTAGTAATTACGCGCTCATTTATTGAATAATATTCACACATATATTATTATATCACATTCTTACAAAGTACTGTTGATATAGACGTTCCGATGTGCAATATTGTGTAAATTTAATATTGTATTTGCCTTTTTAATTATACCAAATAATAAAACCATTTTTAAATAATTACGCCTTATAAAATTATTTTTGAAGATCAGGTTTAGATAACGTTACATTTAAATCTATTTAAAAATATCAAATGTTTTATTTGATCAAGATTAAAATAAAATGTTATATGAAACAATATATATTGATACACAAATAAAAGTTAATATTATGATCAATCAATACCAAATCCAACAAATTACATTTCAGTGTACACAGTTGATCGTTATTTATGGTATAACTAGTTTCATAACAATTACTTGCATCACTTTATTAATGTCTTTGAATAGTATCTGTGAGTCTGTATACGATATTTTGTTTTACTGTTAACAGGTTATTATTGTCTATTTATCGATAATTAGTGAAACAACACTAAGCTAAGTGTATGTAACTAGATGGAACGATGGTTTCCTTGTTTTGAAATAGATTTAAAAACGTACTGCAATTAGAACAGTAAAGACATTTGAACAAAAAAACAGAATATTTCTTACGGCATACAAGATCGTGTTTCATGTTGTTTTGCAACTGGTCACTATAACGTTTACCTATTTATGAACATGTTACTGGGTATACTATTATTGTTTCGTCTGCATGGAATAAAATGTTTTTAAATATGAAATTAATTTTTAAAAAGTATATTTGTATGTAATTTGTGTCAAAACATAATTACCCAATAGACAATTTTAAAACACTTCAAATCAAGACAAAAAAAGTTTGACATTTTTGTTACGAATGTGATTGCTATTATTGATATTATTACAAATGTGTGTTTACCTTCTACTGAAAGGGAAGCCATTGTCTTTCTAGATTTACCAATAGGTCCATGTCTCTTTTGCAAGTGATTGTGTGTATGATAAAGATTTTATTAAGTGTATTATAGAATCTTATGTGTAATGGAATATGGCTCCAATATTTGTACAGGAATAAATAATTATTGAAAATACTTTTGTATGTTGTTATCCCTTTGTGAAATGTTCAATTTATGAAACCTTAAAATGTTTTTTTTTTGGCGTAAAGAACTACCATTAGTACAATTAGTAAACATAAAAACAAAACTACAACATCGTTTAGTTTATTTAGGTACCCAGTTATGCATCCGTGTGACGGCAGATTTAGTCTACAATTACTGAATACAATTGTTAGGCCCGTATTTAAGAACGAGACTCAATGTTGATCTTAACTTATATTAAGTAAGAAAGGGACAGCGAAATATACGATAAATAACGGCATCCCTTTCTATTTAAGTAAAGATCAATGCTTGAGTCTCACTCTAAAATACGGTTTTTAGAGTCGCTTTAGAGAACACAAAAATCAGCAGAGAACAAGGAACAGTGCTCTCTGATTACACCTTAAATCATGGGAACTGCTATTTCTAACTCGTCTGACTAGCGAGGAAACTACGGCAAAAGCTTCATTATTATGGGATAGGTCTTAAGGCCAGCCTTTGGACAGTTACCTCTGTTCAAGTTTGTAAGTACCTAAGCACCTTTGAATTAGCTATATAAATACTCTGTAACTCCTTACATGTAACCTAGGTTAAAAGGTATGCTGGTACTAATTATACCTACTAATTATATAATTAAAGTCTGTTTACTTCTGTGGAAAAAACTTGTGCTTCTATTATGATCTAAAGGATTGAACCAATAATTTGCAACTTTGTTTATTGACTGACTGAGACTGTTATTATCGGCTATTTACAATTCTTAGTTGTTTCTCAGATATTGAATTGACAATTGCTTCTTGCTTCATGAAAACCTGGACTGTCTAATGATAAACAAATTTTTCTTGAATGGTAAGGAATAAAGTTATTGATTATTATAATTATACCTGTCTTTCCGTTCCGCGATTGTTACTGGAGTACTAAATAATCTGCAGTGTTATTGCAAAGTTCATATTTGTTTTATGTAATGAATTTATTTAGACAACACATATTAGGGTTGGTATATAGTTTAATTTTATAATAATAGTAAATACATTTCCATATAAATAAGTAGTATTGCATTTGTTAGCTCACCTATGCCCGTGGACATGTGGCAATCCGATCGAAATAAATATTACTCGCTAAACATATCGTGTTATTAACTTGATAAGTTGATGACAGTATTCTCGATAATTCATCTCCGTGGTCTATCGGTCTGAGCGTTGATTTGATATCGATGTATGACTAAGTCTGGGGTTCGAATCCTACCGGGAAGACACATTGTGAATTATTCCCATTTCGGTTAGAATATTTCGAGCTAAATAAACTGGTTGTCCGAAAAGAAAGATGATTCCATGCATTGGCGGTCTCGTCAAGATGTAGGGTCTGCCTGCCCCACGGCAGCCATTAAATACCCATCATGACTGCCTCCTCATATGACTCAGAGGTCATAAGATGGTTTGGATACTCGTCACCAGAATTGGCTTAATTGTTCATCAAACTTACATCTTACTCGATAAAAAGATCAACGTATTGTAGGTAGGTTATAGTAGGTAACCTTAGTGAAAGACTCGCACGACTACCATTTGTGTTAGCTCTAAATTTTGATGGTTTTTGATATTGCCTATTTAAATGATACAAGTATTGATAATATAACAGATAAAATGTTTCTTTTGATGTTATTCCTCGTCTTCGGTGTCCGCATCCGACACATCAGTGTAGCAGTCCTGTTCTAACGTTTTCACTTTTAAGAAGTCCGTTGTTGGGGTCCTGTAAACAAAAATCGCGTAACTAAGTTATACCACCAAATTATAGGTCCCATGTCCATAAGTTCTGAAGATCAAGTTGAAGACACAGCTTGACCCAATGGTTGTAGACCCGAATCTGTTAGGGTTACACACAATGAATCCCACTGAATGCTTTTTTTCCATTTTGGTTAGGGTATTGTCCATTACGTCTTTAGTGGCTAGAATGAAAACATATTATTTTGAGTCGGTTGACATTCCTGCAGGTAGCCGATGGACCTAAGCTTCTGTCAATAGAGCTTATATAGACTAGAAGTCTACGGTCCTGACATAATATAAATTTAAACCATAGAACGCCGTGAATCCAGGCCGAATAGAAAATCTATTGTGTCTGACGGCGTCCTTGGCGGTCAAAGGGTTAATACATGTTTTTTTTTTAAATTTTGTACTACAATGACATGAGTCAACATTACAATGCAAATATAAGGGTTTGAATTCTTGTTATTTTATTAAAAAATAGAAGATTTCGAACCTTCAGTATAAATTACTTGGGCTCCGAAGTCTTGGATAGGCGTAGGAGTCACTGGCCTGTTTTCACCAGACGCAACGCACAATTCGTCTGGGTTTTCCTCGTCATCACTTTCTATCATTATTTCTTCCTCTTCGCATTCTTCCACCTGGACAGAACATATCGAGTTCATTAAGGGTTTTAATAAGGGTGGCAACCAATGAAGTCTTTCTGAAAATGTTGGATGGGTAAGTATTTTTTAGCAGATTTACATAATAAGTAGGATTTAAGGATTAGGTAGGTAATTTAGTTTAAAGGTTTGATAAATGTCATTTCATTTCATTTCATATCTTTATTGCACTCCATAAGTAACATAGATGTTAAAACAATATAGGTAAGTACATTTATGGACCCTGTAGGGCACGGCAAGTAGGAGAGACGAGGAGTCACCTTGGGCTCATATTAATCAAACAAAATATAATTAAGGCCTTTATATTATTAAGGCCTAGAGTGACCTGACATTTATATTTTTATTATTCTAATATTTATTGATTCATCTTTATTTGGATGTAAATTAAATGTATTTATGTGCAGAAATATAATTATAATTAATTTTTATACATATATGGTGATTTTGCGATTTTAATTTTATTTAGATTTTATTTAAATTTGAATTTAACTTTTAATGACTTCAATAAATTACTTATGATTTTAATAAATTATTGTTATTGAGATAAGATTATTATGAATAACATTTTATTGTTTATTTATAGATTTTTTTAAAATTATTGACTTTTAACCCTTCAACCCTTTGATTGCCAATAAACCAGACATATTGATAGATAGAAATTCCATTGTTTGACATTATGTCCGACATGGCAGTAAAAGTGTTAAAATGGTTTGACAGCTACATGCTGCATTTTTGTTTTTCAAAGATAACACAGAGATGTTATTTGTATGATAAATCTAAAATAGAAGAGCTAGTTAGGAGAGCTAACAAGTTTTCCGAACGAGAAAGTCTAATAATATTTTATAATAGGAACTGACCGAAAAGGGTACACATGCATTTATAATAAAACTTAGGTAAACCATTTGGAATGCTCACAAAGAAAAAGGCTCAGCGATGTGACGCGCTTAGAATTAGGTGAGTGGGTTTGCCCTTGAGTGCTAAATTAAATTAAGGAAGTAGTTTTGGCACTATATCTTATTATCTCCGTATACACATTATGACGTCTATATAGGTACTTAATTTTTTGGAACACTAAGCTAGCGGGAAATCATAATTTTGTTTGTTGGGAAACTTTCCTCATACCATTCTTTACGTCAATAATATTTACATTGTACCTACCTATAGTTATGATGTACTCCAAATCTGTATGTAATTATGTATCCAAAATATGGTTTGTTATGATGCTTAAAACTTAACTTATACCTACGTAATGATACAAATAGTGATGGCTACAAACAATGTATTTCCCATCTTTACGTTGGTATCAATGCAAACTTTAAGACCATTGACACTGTAGGTACAGTTCTAGAAGGGTAAAATTATTCGGTACATACTGCGAACTGACATCTTCGAGTACGTGACAAATAAACAACTTTCAATAAAATAATGAAATTAGGCATGATTTAGGTACCTGTATATCAAAAGATTGCTGTTTATTCTTAAAGTCTGCCAACGCGGATGATGAGGTTCGTCTGGAGTTGTAATTGCTCGGTGAAGGAGTCCCATCGGATGGACCGCCTTCGTTCACGTGGTATCCGACTTCTAAATTAAGAGGCAAGTGAGGGTTTCCAGAAGACCTTCTGCGGCGCAGCTGACATAGTGAATCCTCTGCCATTTTCTAGGAAAATAAATACAAACATTAAAATACTAACAAAAAGTAATAGCGAACTTTAAATAATAAAAAATCTTTTTAGGAAACAATTCATTTTTGTTCTTAAAGTTACCTATAGATGTATAATATCAGGTATTAAAGCAACATTTTAGGTATTTAGGTAGGTAAGTAGGCGGCATTTTCAAAAGAAAGTTTTGTAGCGTTATCAGCCTTTTTTTCGTTCGTACAATTACCTATATTAATAAAATGTTCCTACCAGCTCTTAACACGGATCCGATTTCAGGTTTTTAATCTTATATTCCAACGAGTTATATTTAAATCAATTGGTCTTGTTGTAAAGTAAATTGGAGATGTATGAAAACAGTTGACCGCGGTTGAGGGGACTGTGTAAGTAGATCGAGGCTGTAGCGTTTGCGGACGAAGCCACACAACACTAATCGGCTGTGTTTGGTTTCAGGGAAGGGAAACTTTTTTAAATACCTATTTTCCCTTTTTATTTCTAGCAGACAGTACTTTATTTGGTAAATAGACAAGTTTTAGTCAAAACATTTTTATTATTTAGCTCATTTAGGTAACCCCTGCAAATTGGCTACGCTATAACCTATCGCACAGCACTAGACATACGTATACATCTCCTTCATATTGCGACAGATATCTCTCTTTTTCTTTTCTCGTCCTAGGTCCGATAGCTATTTTTCAGATAACATCGGCTCATCGAGCCGAAGGGTGTCGTACGTCACGCTTTTCAAGATGCGGTCTTTTAGAACTTGTTTGAATGGCCATTTGTGCTGCAAACTGCCTCTTTAACGGATGATCGGGTACGTTGTGTCGTCAATTTCAGCCCTGTTAGTAACATTATTTTCCAATCGACTCAAAGTACCTCATACATCCGATTACTGGTTATGGCAATAGTTGTTTGACTTGCTTCATTGTTAGCCGAACTCGTAGTTGCTACTTCATCGCATCCTCTACACTTGGCGTTAACAATAGTAAGTCCACACTCACATCCTTATAAACAGCCATACAGTTCACTGCCCTCACGCCTATTTTTTTTTTCGAACTGGCTACTTCTCTTGGCCGCAGATTGCCTTTACATCTTCACCGGGCAATTGGCGAGCGCAGATGGCTCTCAGCCTTAAACTCACGCCTACACCTTCCACGCCGCATTAGAATTAGACCGTTTTTGACCACCGTAGTGCAATGCAATCGACAGGTCACCAGAGATTGTTGTTTAACAGTAGGCACCACGGGCAACTATCACCATCAGCACACGGAAACATTGGCTTAGGCCCTGAAACTAGCAATCTGAGGTCAATAACTTACCAATGTTACTAATTGCACTTACTGCCTCTGAGGTCTTGTATATATACTGAGCATTTGAAGAGGGTTCGATTACCGCAGGGAGACTGCATGGTGAAACTCACTTTGTACGAAAAGTCTGAGAAGAAAAACGATTTCGTACTTTCGGAGGCATAGATAAACAATAAACTATCACGAAGAAACGTCAACTAAAAAATATCCGAACCGCACTATGCATACGTATAGTTAGTTATATAGTTACATATTGTTACAGATCAAATAATATATATTGTTACAACATAAAATTATTCTTTTAAATTTTGACCATATCGCATCACGTGCTTTCTTCATATTTTGTAAAAAGCACGACCACATTACTTTGTCATTATGACATGTGATATTTGAATGAAAATTCTGCCCAACCGTTATGGGTCAACTTTTGCCGCGGACACTTTTTGAGTGAGTTTGAGCATTTAGTTAGTTTACTATTTATCGTTCTCGGCTACTATCTTAGTAGTCTTTAACAACAAACCACATTGCGCCCGCATGGTGGGTCAAGGCTCAATCTTCCCATGGCTTTGCTATATGGGGGAGACATTTCCTTGCAGTAAGAAGTAAAATGTTGATGGTGGTGATGATGATGATATTCCCATTATTAGTAAATTATTTTGAAATATACTTTCTAAATGTTCAACAGCCCTATCACTTGTGAGGATTCTATTCTTACCTAACACAATGTTAAATTTTGTTGTAAGTATGGAGCACACATACATACTGATAGTCATTAGAAGAATAAGTATGTTATCACGTGTAGGTACATTGATTGGTGATCCTTTCGCGAAAATGGGATTATTTTTAGATTATAGAAACCTCTACCGGAACTTCTTACACCTAGAATAATTATTTATATTTATGCTCATCAATACATAATTTGTTCTATACCTACGGTTATCTTTTGGATAACTTTTAGATTCATCAATTTTTGTGTGCCGGTGGTGGGTGACGATCAACCATGGTTTGACTCAACAAAAAAATATTGAATATTTCACCTATATGGTTGGTAAGCCCACCGGGCCGCCCGTGCTGTTGGTGGCATAGAAGTCTCGCATGGTCTTCTCTATTGCATTAAATGGGATAATGTTAAGTTGATGATGATCACGATTCACGCGGCTTCTATAATACCGAGTCCAAAATCAGCATAATATTATAGGCATGTTCTAAAAGGCGTCGGCTAATTGCAGCAACTTGATATAATCGATGCAGCCTAGATAGCATGCGAGGCCAACGTTGCCATTGGAAATGTATAACTTATTTTATATATATTACAACCATCGACCATGTCACTGCTAACGGGTCGTTTTACCTGTTGATAATGGAATGAAAAATATAATTATATAAACTCACTTTTTTGCCATAAGCATTGAACTTAATCTACGTTATATTGTTCAGGCTCTACAATGTT
The DNA here is from genome assembly GCA_019425675.1 of Leucinodes orbonalis. NCBI lineage: Eukaryota > Metazoa > Arthropoda > Insecta > Lepidoptera > Crambidae > Leucinodes > Leucinodes orbonalis. Next base: position 441,142 of record PQWD01001828.1, on the reverse strand, counting down.
GGCTATTCTAATTTATTCAAAAGTTTTATACAGTTGCTTTGTCGTAATCTAGCCCAAAAATGTTTAGTTAATGAGGAAAAAAATAATCAGAGTTGAGCAGTTGTTGTCTATATTGCGTTTTTAGGGTTCCGTAGCCAAATGGCAAAAAACGAAACCCTTATAGATTCGTCAAGTCTGTCTGTCCGTCCGTCCAAATAACACAAACACTTTTTTCTCCGAAACTATAAGCACTACACTATTCAAACTTTATAAGTATATGTATTCTGTGAACCGCTATTAGGTTTTAATAAGAAACTTGAAAACAATTTTATACATTTTGGGGTTCCCCATACATTGAACTGAAATTAATTTTTTTTTTAATCATACCCCCACGTACTGGGTATCAATTTGTAGATCTTAAAAAATGGTATTGAGGTTTCTAATATTATTGTTTTACAAATTAAATAGTTTGCGCGAGAGACACTTCCACAGTTGAAAAAAGTGTATTCCCCCCTCTAATTTCTAAACTATGGGGTTGATAAAATCGAAAAAAAAAATGATGTACATGACCATAAAATCTAACAACGAAATTTAGTTTGAACGATTTCTGGTGTGTAGTTTTTTTTTATACGTCTTAAACGGTGATCCACTATTTTTTCATATTAAAACTTTAGTAGGTGCCTAAGTAAATAAAAATAATTTTATTTTATGTTACTTGCTGCTGCCCTCCACGTGCGAGTCCGAATCGTGCTTGGCCAATTATTTATATAACACGTTATGAAAGCCCCCTTAGGTTTTTGGGAAGATTACAAATAATGCATTATTTGCATGCACCGTTAAAGATCTAAGATACATACCTACGTCATCAAGCATGGAGTCTCAAGATTAAAAACATTAATTTATTTAAAGGCTTCAATTCAACATCCTTAGTATTGAATGCATATGGTGATAAAAATATAGTTTTAGTTAGTAATCGTAAGTACTATGTAATTATTTTCTAGCTTACTTATGTATGTTTGTGTGTATGTATGTATGTGTCCAAGCGTGATGCATGTAGCTAAGCAGCCACTACCCACCAATCCGGCTTGGGCCCGCGTCGTGGTCCGTTACTGCCCAATCTCCCTATTGCTATGCTGTGCGGGAAGGCCTGTGCCCTGCAGTGGGAGGTTAAATGCTAATGATGAAGCAACTACTTATTGTGAGTCTGGATCCTGTTGATACGCACTTGCCAAAAAGAGGCTTATAGTGGTCATCTCAATCAAAGTCCTAACCTGTGGATCTAGCTAGGCCAAGAATATAAAATATAAAGCTGGGTATACCAAAAACTGAAGAGTGATAATGCCAATGAAATTACGTGATACTGTGACTTTTTAGAAGATGTATAAAGAATCAGTATAGGAATTTCGTGTGATATTGGAAATAACTATCGTTTACTACTTTTTAATTTCTTGGAATCATTCATTTATTGATATTTTGCGTTCTTATTATTATGTACATTAATATTTGACGACCCATTTGGTGTTGCGGTTGAGAGGTCGGCCGCAACACTAAGGGTTCCGGGTTCGATCCCCGGGCAGTACAAACATTTGTGTGCATGAACATGTCTGTTTGTAATGGTCTGGGTGTTTTCTATGTATAACATGTATGTATTTACAAAAAAAATGTATACATGTATGTTTATCCGTTGTTTAGTACCCATAATACAGGCTTTACGCTTAACTTGGGGCTAGATGGCGCTGTGTGATTGTCAGTAGATATTTATTTAGATATTTATTTTATTTATGTGTATAATATAATTTGGCACTGCACTAGTAATGATGGTACAAAGGATGTAATAAAATACAGTAGGGAGACTAACAAGAAAAAAAATCCTGTTTGTCACACTCGTGTGACAATTTGGTAACTACGAGTCAGGACTCCGAGGTAGACTCTCGGCTAACTAAGTTAATTACTTCATTAGCTCATTAAACGTCGCCACCGAGGAGCACGAGCCCTACCCTTATAGGGTGATTAGGCCTTCGTCGTCCACGCGGGCCTAGTGCGGATTGGACGACTTCACACACAACCTTCGAATCTCTTCGCAGGCGTGCATGAAGGTTTCCTCACGATGTTTTCCTTCACCGTAAGAACGTCGGATAACATACATATATTTTCGGAAATTCGAAAACACATTGGTACGTGTCGGGATTTGAACCTCAGCCCTCCCGGTAGGAAGGCGACAGTCCACACCATTGAGCCATCGACGCTCTTTACCGAAGTTAATTACTTATTTTACCTTAAATGAAAAGGTTACATTCTTACTATCGATACTTACCAGTACTATGTAAATTTACAAGCTTATTTTAGATCTTATAAATGAATTGAATGGACCAGTTACTTTTTGCCGTATTAACATGCCCTAATTAGAAATAGGACGACGCGTTATTGAATCTAGAATACATTCAATTAGTACTTCCTGCTGTTTCCGTCTAGATTTCCTTGGGCCCTTCGTATAAAAGTGCGTGTTTGTTGTTTCGATGTATACTTCTAGTTTAATCCTTAGTTGCAATACACTTATTTAAAATGAGGACTTTTGTGTTTCTTTGTTTGGTCATGGCCGCAGCTGGACTTGATGCACACGTGAGTATGATTTAATTTCATAACAAATTTTTTTAGGAAACTGGTTTTTCTGTGTGGCCAACACCAAATTCTGACCATTACAGTCCTTCTTAGCCTTAAGTTAAGTTTGCAGTAGTCATAAGTACATTTATCACATATAATTCATCTCCTAATCTGATCTGACTGATGTCCACCATAGCTGAACATAAGGCCAACATAGAGAGCAAGGTTGTCTTTAGCATCAAAATTTACCAGCAAAGGCGCTATACTTGAGAGTGATGATAAAGGTGTGGATACGTACAAACATATTAAGTGGTCAGTCTATTGCTGAAAAATATTCTTACCAAATAAATTATCACTAAATTGATTCAAATCAGGTCCAATATTGGTAGCTAATTAGTACCATAATAACCGTAACCACCAGTTTAATCGACTTTTAAAGTGGAACGGAAACTCGTGATTTAGATTTTGGGTCACACATCTAAGCATAAGCGAAGTTCACTTTAAGCTTAACTATGAAACAAGGATCTTCTGATGGGTTGTTTCACATTGTCCTTCGGCGTTATAACGAAAACACCAAGCTGATTATTTGTAAATAAACCATATATATTATATTATATTGGGCAAACAAAAATAAAATTGGTATAAATCTACAAAACTTAAATATTTGTGAAGTGTCATAAAAGATAATTTTAGTTACTCAAATAAAAAAAAAACTCAATGGACTAATGTCATTTATCAATAATCTCCTCCAAATTATCGAACGGTTAATAATATATTTTATTTTAATTCTACTTATTGTTATGACATGATTTTATAATATTTAACATAAATAAAACAAGCCTCATTCTGGTATATCATCTGCAATAAACTACCTGTTAAAATTGGTTACACATTCTGATTAGCGTCAGTACCTTTATTGTTAATCGTACATGCCTATTAATGATTATAAATCAAGGTAAAATTCTTATGTAAGAAAAGGTACTGTTGTTCTGTACACTATCTACATTCCTTACTTTGTACCTACAGTAGTTTTAAATCAAGCATTCTTCAAATGTTCATGTCCACCTTTATTCCAGAATGTTCAACTGTCCCAATCTCAGAAGGACAAAGTGCAGCAATACATAATGCAATGCGTCAAGCAGACTGGAGTGAAGCCTGATGTACTTGCAGAGGCTAAGAAAGGCCACTTCTCAGACGACGATGCTCTTAAGAAGTTCACGTTGTGCTTCTTCCAAAAGTCAGGAATCATAGACAACAATGGCAAAGTGAATGTTGAGGCTGCCCTGTCTAAGTTACCAGCGGGAGTTAACAAAGCCGATGCGTCGAAACTTCTCGAGGAATGTAAGAAGAAGACCGGTAAAGACGCTGCTGACACAGCGTTTGAAGTTTTCAAGTGCTACTCCAGAGGCACAAAGCAACATGTATTAGTGTGAAGTGTTTGTTGATATGAAGTATTTATTCCTGATTATCTTGAGCTAAGTGAATCGTTTTGAAAGTCTATTTGTTTGAAAATATTTCGTCCTTATATTTATTTAATTTATTGTAAATAAAATGCATTTGTTACATGTGCTGTATTTGATTTTGGTACATTTATGATTAGTATTTATGTTATCCTTCTTTAATAAATAAAACAAAATAGGTAAAGATATTATTTTTAAACCAATACTGCCGCAAACGGGTATATTTAAAGGATATAATAGATTTTCTATTGTGTATAGAATCTTACCGGCTACAAGTCACATAATGTAGTTTTTAATTTTTTATTTTTATAATGATATAAAAATATTTTAGTAAATAGATAAATAGCACATTTCAGTCCATTAGAAAAAAGGGCTTGTTACTTATATATCTGCAATCAATCGAATTTATGCTAAGTATGCATTTGACATATAAATGTACATTAAAGCCAGAAACAAGCCATTTTATAGCGCATAGTTCGCTCGTTCTACGTGTGCCAAATGGACACTGGATCTCGTTTACATACAAAGTTGATTGCATCATGTAGGCTTTGAAATTGCTCAAAAGTTGTTCGAATTTATAGCAGCAGTACGGCGTGTCACTGCAGCGAATGAATATTTTACGAGCTTAAAATCATCGGAGTCGCTTTCATTTCAATTTGGATGTTTGGCGATACTTCAAAAACGGATTGAATTTTATGCCAGCAGAACAGGGACACTTTTTAGTAGTTTATTTAGCTCGTATGAGTTTTGAGGAAAATAATTTTTATTTCGTGCTTGCAATAGTTGAAATGGTAGATATTAAACGTGCTTGCCTTGACTCTTGGGTATGAATGTCAATTAATAAAATGTTTATACTGCATAAGTATTATTGCCTGTTGTTGGTAATGACTTCGGATTATTATTCTACGTTGGATGTATTATATACATAAACTTTAAAATCTTTTTATCAAATAATAATAAATATCCACTGACATTGGCGCTGTAAGCGCCATTTAGACCAAGACCAAGCATTGGCCTGTAATATGAATACTAAACAACTAATAAACATACTTATATACTTTTTTGTAAATATATTCATATTATACATACCAGATCAATACAAACAGACTTGTTCATGTACACATGCTTGTACTGCCCGGGGATCGAACGCGGACCCCTTAGTGTAATAGTCGACGTTTCAACCATTACACCAGATGGGTCTTCTTACACAAGATAGGTCGTCTACATACTATGGTACTATGAGTTTCCTACCATACGTGAACATGTTCTGTGGTTAAGTAAATCATAGTTTTGACGTAACGACAGAGTTATATCTTAAGCTATTATCCTCATGACGTAGGCTCTAGTCTAAGTCGGGCAGTATAAAGGTTAAACGCGGTCTAGTTAAATTCACTCTACTTCATACTATTGTGCGGGAATATAGGTTCTAAGAATAATTACCGACGTTAATGATGTTCCGCGTAACGTTTTTGTTTGTGACGTTGTGCGTTGGATATTTGTGTGCTGAGAAGGTGATATTATTTTGGATTATTTACAGTTCTTGATAAATTTTAAGTTAATTTATATTTTGACTTCATATATATTTTTGATAATAGGAAATATAATAATGCAGTCCTGAGTTTAATACTCTTATAATTACTGAGGGCTCACCGCCATCTCTTAAATCAGTTTTACAATAATATAAAATTGCTTTTTGATCATGCATTTATCACTTTAATAATACTGTTTTAAGAAATTGCGTAATGGTAAACACCCTGGCCTAGAAAGTAAGGACCGATAGACCAAGTACAAATTTCACAACCTTGTGATGTAAAGATGGACACTGTATCCAGAAATGTCACTGAAATGTGTCCTGAATGTCCACCTTTAGCTGGGATACCAGCACTAATAAGAGCGTTATTTCTAATTCGTTTAATATAGGTGACCTCGTCAAATATGACGACCCATTTGATGTTGCGGTTGAGACGTCGATAGCAACACTAAGGGCTCTGGGTTCGATCCCTGGGCATTGCAAAAACATTTGTGTGCATGAACATATCTGTTTGTAATGGTCTGGGAGTTTTCTATGAATAATATGTATGTATTTACAAAAAAATACGTAAATAAGTATGTTTATCCGTTGTTTAGTACCCATGATACAGGCTAGAGGCCATGCCAGAGGATATTTATTTATTAATTTGATTTAAATACGGTAAACTTAACTTATAAGCTTTGACTAGAAATCAATGTTTAAAATTATTGTTTTTAAATTATAGCCACAAGTCCATCTGAATCCAGATAAAATGGCCGAAATAATTCAAGGTGTCATGGCATGTATAGGTGAGACTGGTTTGGATCCTGATCTCATATCACAACTAAGAAACGGAAAAAACCCCAGTGAAACAAGTGACAGTAAATTACCTAAGTTCATACATTGTGCTTTCCTCAAAACTGGTTACGGTAAGAAAAATGGCCACGTTAAAGTTGACAAGACCCTGGCATTATACCCGGATAATGTTGATAAAGATGCGATAAAGAAGGCCTTGGAAGAGTGTGACAAGGATGGAAAGGATCCAGTGTCTACGACATACGAATTTTTCAAATGCTACCGCGAAAAAACCCCTGTAAAACTTGTTTTGTAATTAACCATTAACTTCTGTTTTATTATCTCATTGAATTATTGTAGATGCGTGAATGTATTTTATATTAATAAAAATATAGAATTGACTTAATAGATAAATTTATACATATCTTTATATAAACGAACTTTAGTTAAACAGTCAGCAAAGCAACTAGCTTAAAATAATATTGCTTGAAGGTGTTCTAACATCATACCACAAATGAAATCTACATTAAGAAAGTACTTACTTGTTATTGTGTTTTATCTAAAGATTTTAAATGTATTGATATTTATTAAAGACATTACGATAGCGTCATACTATTTTCAATTTAAACAAATGGTATATATTATAAAGTGATCAGTCGGTTAATTTAAATAAATTTTTCAGCATAAGGAATTCTTTAAAATATGTACCTATCAGATAATAAACAAACAACAAGTATTGTTTCTTAATTTATTGTTATTTTTATGTTTATAGCATTGGCTGTGATTTAGTTTACTGCGTCTAGTTTTTATAGGTATATAATGTTTTGTATTCAATGGTAAAGATAATATATTACGTTCGAGGATGTAACCACATTCATTATTTTTCATTTTTGCTGATGCGTCAACTGTTATAATAAAAAAATATAAAAAACTCTCATTCTTTACTTATTTGAATTGCATTATAATGAGGTAAGTAATAAATAAATACAATTAAAAAATCATTCAGCCATTCGTTTTTCTTTCTGTTTTATTAATATTATTATATTAATTACAGCGTTTTCTTAGTTCATCTATTATCTTTTGATGATCATAATTAACATCTAGTATCTTTTACATCTGGATCAGTTGATACAAAGCTATCTTCATCATCAGTCACCAGAGCACTCCTGCGACGATCTACACTACCATCGAGATCTTCATCATCATCAAGTATATCATCATCGTTTGTACTATACGAAATCGCGGAGTACGAATCCGATGCCATATCATACAACATGCTATTTCTAATATTGTAATAGCGTGTTCTGTCCTCGGTTCTGTAGAAATCGATGCTGTTTTCCTTTCTGATTAGATTGAAGTTCTCGTCGAGCGGAACGAAGTATGTTTTTCTGTAGCCCGCACCTTTCACGAAGGTTTCGCCGCGGTACGTTGTGAGAATACCGCAGTCGTCAAGGATCAATGCTGTGTTTTCGGTGACCTTAAAGCAAATTTATTTTTATTATATTTGGAAACAATCAATATTAGATGAAAATTATAGAACAAAACATGAGCAATTTCAACGAAGATTTCACCAATAGTTGTCATGACAGTATCTCATTATTTCTTTTTTGTTAGACGATTTATTAATAGCTCCGTTTTTAAAGTTATGCATAATGATGGTACAAGTTTAACCGTCGGATTAGGTTTTCTTTTTATTTAGTGGTATGATTCGAACATCATTAGAATTAAAATAAATCTGAATTCTGATACGTTTTAAGCTACAAATTCACTTAAAGTTCTTTCAAATCGGATGATACATAATTCATATGTTTATATAAATTGGAAAAATATTTCCCATATAATTGTTGAAAATGATATAATATTTGCTGATTATCTTGCAGACTTCATCTCATTTTAAGATGAGTTCCGAAACAGTGGTAGCTTTATTTGACATTTATACGAAGGACCGGAATATCTGGCGCAAAATGAGGGAAACCTATACCCAGCAGTGGATTGCGATAGGTTGAAGAGAGATAGAGACTCGTAGGTGTCTTCCTTGGGTCTAAGTTGATTTTTTTTCCGACTTTGATTTTGAAATATATACACCACTTTGAATCAGAAAATCTTTATTGTATTTATTCACTTAAATTTTAAAGATTTGACATTAGTAATGCTCCAAAATTCATAAACTTATAATTTCCCAAAGGACAAAGTGAAGTGAATTTAATTGAGTAAAATATTAAAGTACATTCTTACTTGAATTTTACCCGTTTCGCCCGTTGAGTCCATTCTAGAAGCCATGTTGACGGCATGGCCCCATATATCATACAGCGGTTTTAGGGATCCAACCACGCCTGCTGCGACCTTACCATTCGAGATTCCTGAAACATTACAAAATAAGCTTGTGGTATGATGTTTAGATAATTAACAATAACGAAAATAATTATTTTTATGCGTCGGTGGCTCAATTGTGTGGACTGTTGCCTTCCCACCAGGAGGGCCGAGGTTAAAATCCGCCCCGTACCAATGTGTTTTTAAATTTTCAAAAATATATGTACGTTATCCGACGCTCTTGCAGGAAACCTGCGCACGCCTGCAAAGAGACTCAAAGGTTGTACGTGAAGTCGTCCTATGCACCCCATACGGGTAGGCTCGTGCCCCTCGGTGTGGACGTTTCATGATCTGATGATGATGAAAAGAATTTTAAATAATTGTAGTCGCACGCAAATTCTCGGATACATAATATCGTGGGTTTTGGTATATATTTGTTTGGTGATACAAATTATTTGATACAGTTAAATGCTTAATCGTTAGATCGTTAGAAAGTTATATATGTAATTTAAGAAGATGTAAATGTACGTCCTTTGACGTTCATGTCGAAATATCAATGATGATTTCAGTACCTATTATTAACTTGTACCTACAACCAAATCTACAGGATAGTAGTCTGTAGATTGATCGTAGGTTAACACTCTATTGCATATTTAAGACCTTTTTTCTTGAAAATATATTCTTCATTGATTTCGTCATAAAGAGAAATCAAGCGCACAATATTGACATCTTAAAAAACTTACCGATTCTCAGATTCAGTCCTTCAAAACTTTGAAAAGAACCTCTATTAAAATTCTGCAATTGTAACATCATGGCTGCTGCAAATTCTACCATTGTGAGCACAACAGCTTTGTCGTAGATACTGTTTTGTCCATTATTTATAGAGAGGTTGGAAGATGAGTCCACAGAATCTCGTCTGTTTGGATCTAAGCCGCAGGCAGCCATGTAAGTCCAACCGGCTACCTTGATTTTTTCAACTTTGTGTAGCGAAGTCCCCGTAAGAAGTAGCTATCGATTTTAACAGTTGTATAAAATTTTGATTTCGAATAAATTATGAGGAAAAGATATTATAATATCAATTGCCATAAAAAGAGACACAATAAGTCAACAGATAAGAGCGTCGGTGGCTCAATGGTGTTGACTGTTGCCCTCCTACCTGGAGGGTTGAGGTTCAAATCCCGTCACGTACCAATGTGTTTTTGAATTTTCGAAATTATATGTACGTTATCCGATGCTCTTATGGTGAAGGAAAACATCGTGAGGAAACCTTTATGTACGCTTGCGAAGAGATTCAATGGTTGTGTGTGAAGTCGTCCAACCCGCACTGGGCCCGCGTGGACGACTAAGGCCTAATCACCCTATACGGGTAGGCTCGTGCCCCTCAATGGGGATGTTTAATGAAGTCAACAGATATTATAATAAGAATATCATCATCAGCTCATTAAACGTCCCCACCGAGGGGCATGAGCCTACCCGTATAGGGTGATTAGGCCTTAGTCGTCCACGCGGGCCCAGTGCGGATTGAACGACTTCACACACAACCTTTGAATCTCTTCGCAGGCGTGCATGAAGGTTTCCTCACGATGTTTTCCTTCACCGTAAGAGCGTCGGATAACGTACATATATTTTTCGAAAATTCGAAAATAAATTGGTACGTGTCGGGATTTGAACCTCAGCCCTCCCGGTAGGAAGGCGACAGTCCACACCACTGAGCCACCGACGCTCTTATAATAAGAATATAATAAGTAAATTTTAATTACCCTATCAAAGTCAGATATCACTTCGTTGAGTATGTTGAGCATGAAATTCTCGCTCATATCTACGTCTGTCTCCACTCCTAGTTTGTAGTCTGTCAGTGAAGCAAACATCACTGCCACGTTGTCATAATTTTCATAATAAAGTTCCTCTATTGATCGGTTCAGGTTTAAGTATACTTGCACTTAAAGATAAAACAATATGGTAATAACTCAGTGAAAACTAGGTCTGGAAGTAAGTTCAGGTTAGCTACTTGTTTATGCACATTTTAAATAACGTCTTGAGATTGTAACTTTCATGGATCAAAGTACTAAACTTAGTTTTCCATCAGTAACTCATACTTGTATAAAACTAAAGATAAAAATACGAATATACTGAAAATATGTACTGCCTTTAGCGTTTTTGTCATGATCAATTAAATTCTTTTCGTTTAGAACAACGATCTACTAATTCATACATACCAACGTGCGCTGGCAATATATTCTCCAAAAGCATGTTGTTTACTTTTAACATTGTCTCGGCTTCTTCTTGTTCCTCATTTAGCTGCATCTGCCAAAGGTTGTCCAGTCTATTCCGATATTCGGTGGTACGGTCAATCCAGTACAAGGACACGGTAATGAATATCACAGACAATGTATGAGAGACGCGAGGGTCTAGCCCTACATTCCATGATGTGTCTTTAGAAAACAGATGACTTTTTATCTCCCACACTACCCATACGTAGAAAACAGTCATCCCAGTTGCCATGATCCATTTAAATATAAAAAAGACCCTGCTGAATAGGAAATTCAGAAGCAATGCCAGGCCCCAGCACTGAGTGACGTGCTAAAAGTAAAATATTGATTAGTTTGAAAATTGTCGTTATGAATACTCTCAACTTGCGATACTCATTGTTTTAAATGTGGGAATAACACGTCCGAGTACTATGGCATATTAAACTAAACAATAAGGGTACAAGGAAAATATAGCTACTCTAACATACATATTTTAAATATCATCATAAATATTACCCAAGAAGAGACGCAGTTTGAATTAGCCATTTCAGAATCTTCATTGCATCCGATCACATTTGTAACAGATATCACGGTTAGTGCGATACTTATGACCATGTATATTCCAGTTCTGATTTTTGCTGATCGTATAATATTTGCCGAGGTATCATAAACCCATCGGAGAAAACTATTTCTGGGCTCTTCAATACCCTTGTAGTGGGTCCACAAAAAGTGGAACCAGGTCAAAGGTTGCAAAATAATAAGCGCTAGTATCAAGAATACCACTACGCACCACGAGTACCAGTGAAATCCTTTGAACCTACAAAAAAAAACACACCTGTATAAAAATATACAGTTTAGGTGTAGGTCTTCATACATATCATAGTTTTATTAATCATTTGACCGCCACGAATACAGCCACAATGGAAAAGCTATTGTTAATGACGCTTTAAGGCGCCTCTGGCGGTTAAAGGGTTAAAATAAAAAAATTAAAATTAAAATTAATTAGCTTTTAAATAACTTTTTATACTTGTATGAAATTTCTAGTACCTTTTAAACTGATCACTTAAATTTCTTTATTTAACCCATTCTAAGCTTAGTGCGTCCGTTTTCTGTCTGAGACTTTCCTTATTTTTTTATTTGCGTATATAAGCATTTTTTTTGCTAGTTAGAAATAAAAGTACAAAATGTATTTATATATTAATGAACATGAGTCAAACTACAATAACTTGTGATAAAAATTTACCAGTTTGTGGTCAATCCATTTATCATCAGAATTAGAGTCAGTATAACAAGGCAACATGTGACGTAGTATTTGAACAATGGATCAGGAAGCAACAAAAATGCCTTCCCGTTTTGAGATTTTTATACATTAACGTAATCCGATTCAATCTGGATTCCTTGCGAAATTGATCTCTGAAATATTATGAATAAATTATTTTTCATAAGGAAGAATATTTGAATGATTTCATAGGATTTTAGACTGATAAAAAATAAATAAAATGTATTAATTTCTAAAAAGTATATAAATAATTTGTTACTCAGTCTTATTTGATGCCATTCGTGACGTGATTTCGTATGACCCAGATTTTTTTGTTGGCTACTTACTTTCCATTTGTCATATCTTCTATCTCTTTAGCCATTTGTGCGTCAGCGGCTTTTAGCATTTGTTGGTATTCCACCAAATTTTCGTCCATAAATGGTGTCGTTCTCCTATATATATTTGAAGAGTTTCTATTTTCCGATCGCTACTGGAATTCAGGAGTTGAAGAGAAAATATTGGTATTGTGTTACTTAAATTTATTTTGTTTATTATTAAAACATTGTGATTTCGTTTACTTACTCTAGGAGCGGATTTAGTTAAAATTTTGTTGAAACCTAAAGATACTCTTCGAAACGGTTTGTATTCGAGTGTCTGAAATTTAATAATTTTTATTATTTTTAATGTGTTAAGAAATCTAAAATATAGGCCTGTCAGTTATTTTTACTCTTGTAATAGTGAGGTATTTAATGTAACTCATAGATTAAAGAAAAACAATTTCAAATTTATTGTCTTTATGCGGCATATTAAATGAAATAATTTTTGGGTGAAATTATAAAACACCATGAAAATAAAAAACTTACGCGTGAGGGTCTTGAGAGAAGGTATGTTTCTAGTTTATTTTTTGTTACGAAATGGTCACTTTGGGATGCAAAATTTGGTTCAATAATATATTCCCTGGCGTAATCCAATATTAGTTCCAGTGTCTGTTTTGTAATATGAACTTTTCTGTAACGAAGAAACAATGCTTTTATTCTGATATGAAGCTACTTTTTAGCTTCTAAACACCTTCTGTATATTCTATAAAATAATATGGTATGGTTGTAGGTTATTATTCTAGGCATAGCTGAGAATGTTTTGAACAGTCAACATGGTTATTAACCCATTGAACGCCGGGAATCCAACCACAATAGAAAATCTTTTGTATCTGACGCCTTAAGGCGTCATTGGCAGTCAAAGGGTTAAAATATTAGGTAACATGGTTGACTTCAAGCTGTCCAAGTATTTCATATTATTTTTAAGGTGGAAGACAAATTTAGACAATAATATGTAATGAAAGCAAGCAAGCAGCAACCGGAAGATTTTCAAGAGTATTGCTTAATTAATACAGTAATGGAATATTATTCTTACCCAGCTTGTCCGGTAGATTCCATTTTGCTGGCAATCGTCGCATCCTTGGACCAGATATCGAACTGCCATTTTTTGATACCGATTAGACCACATAAAATACGTCCTGAATGTACGCCGATTCGCATATCAATATTAAGGGAACGTTTTTCTCTGTGGGCGTTATAGATTGAAATGTATCAAAAAAGACGTAATTTTAAATATCTTTTAATTTTCGCTTGAGACATAATTTTTAATTACTTGAAGTGTGGACAAATTATTATGATAAAAGTAATGGGTATTTTTTCAAATGAAGTGTTTTTTAATGAATCCAATAGAAGAAGATACTTTGGAACCTTCTCTTATTCTTGCGAGGGGTAAAGATTCAAGATATACTGACCTGACATCTTTGATGATATTTATCATTTCCAATCCAACATCGACGCAGTTCTTGGCGTGTAATATAGTTGGCTTAGGAATTCCACTGACGCTGTAGTAGCAATCCCCCAAAAATTTAATTCGCAGCACGTCATATTCCTACCAAAAATAGTATCAAATTAAATTAGAAAACGTCATGTGCATTGCTTTTTCATTGAAATATTGCTCGTATTCATTTTGGTTTGAATAAACGTTGGTATTTTGTACTTGTATTCAAATTTTTATGATTATTATTAACTTACTTAAGCTACGGTGAACATTATTTGTTTATTATTCGTGCACTATTAAATATGTAATCAATATTTTATCATCATTAGATTAACCTAAGCATTTGATTTTTATCAGATAAACAAATATGAGATTAGCAAGTTGAAGTGGCAGTGGGTAGGGCACATAGTGCGTAGACCCGATGGTCGAAGGGTGGAAAAGATTCTCGAGTGGTGTCCACGTAATGGCGAAAGATGCTTAGGCTGACCCCCAACCAGAAGGACTGATGACCTGGAAGGTGACGTGTAGCAGATGGATGTCAACTCTTAGGGATCAGTCCGCGTGGAAATCATTAGGGAGGACCTTCGTTCATCAGACAAAATATAAGGGTGTAATGATGATGAAGATTATGATTAAAAATACAAATACATAATGTAAAATGACGAAATAAAATGATGACCTTTATTTCGTAATGTTAAAGAAAAAATAACTAGAGACATGCATGTAAAAGTGCAGGACAGCGAGCTGTTTTTGCGCTGCAGGATCAAAACCCGCCATGTAATTATCTATTTTAGAAATTAAATGTACGTTTATCCGACGCTCTTATGGTGGACACAAAAAACCGTAAGGACGACTAAGGCCTATACACTCGGCGGGGACGTTTAGTGAGCTGAGGATGATGACCCTTATCAAAATGGGAAAAATCATTTAAAGTGGCTTTTACTATGCTGTCTGCCCGTAGGATTTGAATCCACGACCCACGGATTAAGGAGTTTTTAAATCAGTGCTAATACCACTAAACCACAGGGGCAGTTAGACTTACTTTGATTATAATTCACAATCAGTTATTCTATTAACGTTAAATTAATAATATTTTTATTTATTTATTTATTTTATTATTAAATACTTAGAAAATTAGAAAATTCTTCTTACTTCCGATGCCTCATCGAATCTCCCGAACAGTTCATTGAGAAGTTCCACCATCCTCATAGGAGAAAGGGTAGTTGAGATTAATGTGTAGTTAACTACATCCGCATACAATATGCTTACGTTTCATGTTCTTCTATGTACAGTTGACTGTAAGAAAAAAATGTTTATATTATGTAACAATTTTGGATTCATATTCTAACACATTTAATTTAAAAGCTTTAATATCAAAAAATAACGAGATGCAACTGATTCTTTATTTCTATATAAATATATAATATATCCACTGACATTTACCCAACGCTATCTGGCCGAGCGCATATGGTATATATTCAACAATGGAAAAACATAATATAATATTTTTTGATATAGTTGAAATCACACATAATAGAAACAAAAATGTTAATGCACACAACTGTTTGTACTGCCCGAGGATCGAACCCTAGACCCTTGTAGTAAAACCTCTTTTCACCCACCATTATACCTCGTGGGCCGTCAAATCTATTGCGTAGGTGTTGCTTTAAAACAACCTTTTATCTATTTATTAAAACTGCTAAAAAAATAACGATTAACAAATTCTTAAATTTCAGCTTATTTTATGTTTCTTTCAAATAATATCGAAGTGCGTGGGGTAGTTTAATGTAATAATAACGCTTACGTTTACAAAAACTTAAGCTAGCTAGTAAAATATTTGTAAGTGCTTAGGTTACAAATATTTTTAGCCACATTGCAAGTCTAAGTAAATGGCCCATTAGAGAGGAATACTTTCAGCAAATGCTTAAATCTTTGTAATAAGTCTCTTATAAGCAATTGTAGCAAATTTTTTATTGTATTCATTTAGTAAGTGTCAACAAATTTATTTTAATTTCTTTTGAAACAATGTTAAATTGCTGTGATAGATTTAGTTTGCTTTCAATTTCTATTTTTTTTTAAAATAAGGGTATCGCTAATTCTTTAATTTAATAACAATACTGAAGTAGGTTTGTAGCTAGTTTCTATTCTTGGAATAATCATTATTCTAATGCCTATTTTAAAAATAATGTCCGGTAAAACTTTTTCCATAATGCATTTTAATTAAACGATTTCATTTAAGCAATGAAACTTGGGGAATCCCAAATAAACAGGGCATTCTACTATGTACATTATGTAGATATAATGAACTGATACCACTAATCCATCGAGATAACGTTCATGACTGTATTAGTATTATAAGTAAATGAAATATGAATGTTCTGATCACGGATTATATTCTTAGTAGTGCAATACATATTCAATAACGTTTAAAACGATTGTAAAGTTACATTTTAAAGAAATACATTATATTTGCTCCAATTTGAAAATGCTTAGGCCAGATTTATGATAGTGTCGGCTGGATACAATTGTTTGGATACCCGTGCTCTACTTACAAATGTTTTGACAAAATATTCCGAAGAGAACGAGAAAAAGCAATCTCTCCTATCTTTAAAAAAACACTGCTATTTCCAAACCGTCTACAAAGCGTGGAGATTATGGCAAAACACTGCTCTATGTGGAGAAGGCCCTAAGTCAAGAAGTGGACTGAGGCGGTCCTTTAATGTACGGATACAGAGCTGAAAGAAATTATATAACACAGATCAACTTACTTGAATGACTTAATGTTGAAGTTTATATTACTGGATTGCAATCCTAAGTACATTTTTCGTATGTCTTCACGTACTTTTGAGACGATGTGTTCAGGAAGAATACTTAACATGAGCCGTTCCTGAAAAGTAATAACAGTTTGTATATCTATACAATTGATATAATATATAAAGTATATAGTAAAGTACATAGTAAAATAAAATTGGAACTAACTGTCAAATCCTTTCACCACGATGGCAAATACGAATTATAAAATTAATAAATATCTAAAAAATTCATAAACGTACGGTTAATACATTTCATTAATTCCAATAACAATATACAACCTATTTACTATGTGTTTTACCTACATAGTTTTTCGATTGAGACAAAATACCATAGACATCAGGAAGTAAAAAAACATTAAAAGATCTAAATATAATTTAGGGTTTCTTGTTAGCTGGATGACAGGAAATTCTGAATGATATGGTCAATTGAAGGTACGATATCAAAATAATTAAGCTTTTGTTATAATTGGCGTTAGCTTACCTCTTGATCCTTAACAAATTTAAGTCGTAAAGTACTCTCGACACATGCTCGACGATCTAAAAATGACCGTCTTGTTACAACTTCATTCATAAGCCTAAAGTAAATGCCCATAAGGTTCACTCCGATCTGATAAATTATATCACTTGCAATCTGGGAAATAAATTAATTATTTTCTTTAAACATATTGTTATAATTGGACGGATGACCTGGTTAAGGTGGCAGGTAGCAGATGCATGTCAACTGCTAGGCCCGCGTGGAAATTATTAGCGGAGGCATTCGTTCAGCAGTGGACATATTAGGCTGTAATGATGATGATGATTGTTATAATATTGGCTTTAATTAATCATTTTGTTTTGAGTTAGATATTGCTATAATCTATTGGTGATTCAGCGCATCGACTTATATAAAAGCAATAAATGCTAAACTTATATAAAGTGCGAGTCTTAAGTGTGCAATACTCGTAGTTCTATTGCAAATTTTATAAACTCTCACTTTAATAAAAATGATGAATTTGTGATAAATGATGTTTTTAATAAACAAAGCTTTGCGAGATCTAAGTTGTTTGGATTGTTTTAGACTTAATAATATGTTATGTTAATAATATAATATTTTATTCCGATTAAGTTAGGAAATCTATGGCATACAGGACTTGTCTTTGAAATATTGAGTAGGTACCTAAAAATTTACAAACTCAACTATAGCTAAGCCAAATCTATATGAGTAACACATCAGCACCAAGTTACTAAAAAAATATAAGGAGATTGAATTTAAAAAATATAAAAAAATATCCACTGACACACAGCGCCATCAAGCCTCAAACTAAGATTAGCCTGTAATATGGATATTAAAAAACGGATAGACATACTTAAATACTTTTTTTGTGAATACATACATATTATACATAGAAAACACCCAGACCAATACAAAATGACATGTTCAAGTACACAAACGTTTGGTCTGCCCGGGATCGAACCCGGAACCCTGGGTTTAATAGCCGACGTCTCAACCATTACACTAGATGGGTCGATCAATATAAAATTTATTACTGGATTAAATCAATACATAAATTGAAGAGTCATTAATGAGGTCAGTGAGATATTGCTAATACCTTTTAGCTTGAAAACAGACAAGCTTTGATAAGGATCATAAACTTTTGCCTTTGTTTACACAATGCAGATTACAAGTGAACAATATATTGTATACGCATTTTCTGTTAATTGCACTCAGACTATAATATGCTTATTTATGAAGTACATATTGTAAGTAATATATAGTTGTTAACTTAGAATATATTTAAAAAGGCTCTCTCGTCATCATTATTACAGCCTAAAATGTCCACTGCTGAACGAAGGCCTCCCTTAATGATTTCACGCGCGCCGATCTTTAGCATCATCTCCTTAAAACAAGATCCTTCCGTCCATCTGATTGGGGGTCGGCCTATGTTTCGTTTTCCGTTACGTGGAAGCTATTCGAGAACATTTCTACTTCATCGGTTCTATGCACTATTTGTGCATTGCAACATTAAAAAAACAAATAAATAATAAACTTACCACTACACCGATTTGTGGATTCCCGTTGTATGTAAAAAACGCAAAAATAAGAACGTATATTACACTGACTATAATACCCAGGATAATTGCAAGGAAATTATTCCTCATTGGTAGGAAAATGTAGATGGACAGAAGTGCCATCGTAGAATAAGCAGGCCGCAGAATAAGGCCTTTGTAAAATGTGTATATGGGAATAGCGATATCTGAAACAAAGTAATTATCTTTAGCACCAATTTTAACCATCACTTTGAAAATAAAACATAAATGGTTCGAGCAAATATCAAATAATTCACATGCTCGTGGTGAGCTACGGTCAGAAACTCATCAGCCATAAAAGTCTTTGGACCTCAGCATAGGACATAATGGATGGCTAGTAGACATAGCGGAAGTATTGTAAATATTAAATTTTAGTTATTAAATAAAAAAAATCCAGTGACATTGAAACAGCGCCATTTACTCCAAATATACCATTAAGCCTGTAATATGGGTACGAAACAATGGACAAACATGTTTATATACATTTTTTTTGTAAATACATACATATCACACATAGAGCGTCGGTGGCTCAATGGTGTGGTCTGTCGCCTTCCTACCGGGAGGGCTGAGGTTCAAATCCCGTCACGTACCAATGTGTTTTGGAATTTTCGAAAATATATGTACATTATCCGACGCTCTTACGGTGAAGGAAAACATCGTGAGGAAACCTTCTTGCACGCCTGCGAAGAGATTCGAAGGTTGTGTGTGAAGTCGTCCAATCCGCACCGGGCCCGCGTGGACGACTAAGGCCAAATCACCCTATACGGGTAGGCTCGTGCCCTCGGTGGGGACGTTTAATGAGCTGATGATGATGATAATGACACATAGAAAACACCCAGACCAATACAAACAGACATGATCATGCACATAAATGTTTGTTCTGCCCTGGGACTGAACCCGGAACCCTTGGTGTTAGGGCTGATGTCTCGATCAATTACATAACATTGGTCGTTTTTAATTAAAATCTGTACTCCGGAAGATAAAAGTCCAATATAGGTTTAGTACTTAAGTCACGGTATATTTTACCTTAGTAAGTTTTTAATAATAATTGTCATTTGTTTAGGCCCTTTAGGATTTATTGTGGAATCAATATAGATTAATTGGGGTTTCAAACATAGACAACAAATTAGTATTATATTTAGAGATTGTTTCAAAATTTGTCGTTCACGAGCGTGAAAATAGCTGCAAACGAAACAAACATGCCCATCATAGGTGTCAACAAAGCAAACAAAGATACTCAATTCTTAATACACATACGGTATCAGTGATTTTACATGCACTTGCATTGTTTTAAAGGTTAAGGATTAGAATGACAGATAATATAAATAAAATACATTCAATAATTTGATTCGATAAATATTGTTAATCCATGATATGTAAGCATTATAAGTTAATGAAGTTGAGTTTGTATTCTTTTTATGATGATCTTGAAATCTGTTATATTCACGAATATATCTATATTATAGTATATGTTTTAAGTTATTTTGTGAATTAAGGTTGACGGACGATGAATAAAGTGACTCAAAAATACAAGACAAGTGTATCCTAAGATTCGTATAACTATTTTTACAAAAAAATCCTATACAGCCTCCATACCCTCCTTATCTCATCATACTTGGCCAAAATACAAATATCATGTCATGGTCATACATAGCACTTATTAAAAATAACACACATAAGATAATTACTGGTGATTTAATAAAGAAAATCCACTGGTTTATTAATTTGCATTTTTGATAAATCATCTTTTTTGACCCTCTAGAATCTTCCTGCGACGACTTGCGAAAGGTCGCTGGTGGAAGCTGGATGAGAGAAGCAGAGGACCGGGATATCTGGTGCAAAATGGGGGAGACCTTTGTCTAGCAGTGGACTGCGATAGGTTGAAGAGAGAGAGAGAATCTTCCTATATCAATATTAGTAAGCACAATATCTAAATCTAAATGTTAAAAAATATTCATTTCAAAACTTACCGGTGATGACTAGATCAAATGTGATAGTAAATGTCACGAATATTGGCATCCAGAACCACTTTTTCTTAAGTGGTTCGTAAATATATTTCCAAAGAAAAAGCACAGGCACTGATATTCTTAGAATATACATACCCACAGATAGATATGCAGATTTTGATATATTTTCCTGCAAGAATTGTTTTAATTCAAAACTCTTAAATGTGGTTTTTAAAAACATTCGGATCAAAATATTTGTATGTCATCAATGAATGATTCTGTCCTTTTAGCAAAATGTTTTTTTTTTATTTCATTGGTTACCTGTGTTTTTTAGTATGTATGAAACAAATTAAGATTAAAAATTGTTGACCAGAAATTTTCATAAGAATGACTAATTATGTTGTTATTTAAATAAAACATATTTGAAATAAAGAATACAATTGAAAAAGTGTTCTGACTTGAAAAAATTAATGTTCTTACCGTAACATAGGTTCCGATGATAACTAGGATTATGTGAGTAGTTGAGAATATAACTAAAAGAATTAAGTAAATATAAACTAAAGTTTCTCTTAATTTATCATCGTATTTTCTATATAAACCTTCTAGGTCTTTTTGATCGAATTGATCCTGGAAAAGAAAATATTTATATTGTAAATATTCTTGAAAAGTGGGCGCAGATAAGATGAATGTGAACGTGTTATTGCTTTTGTGATGCCCTAGTTCAAATTGGTGGGTTAAACTCCATCATCATTATGACCACTCGCCTATGATATGCCACTGCAGAAAGCTTTTATGGTTCATATTACCTAAAACATCTATTTTTATGTTAAAATGATTTGGGCAAAATCTTAAACCATTTATTGTTTAATTATCATTCTGACTTACTGTTAACAACTAAGACTAATATGGTATTAGTGAAGGAAACACGATAAACAGGTATTACTTCAAACAATTTAGCAATATAATGTCAGCAAAATCACCATGCAAATTCATTTCAAAAATCTTACTCGTAAATACTTCCAATTCCACTGTTTACCGCCGGCTTGCTCGGCTTCTTGTGTCCGAAACTCGTGTAATGAGGATAGAACGCTGGTCACTCTGTTTGTATTCATAGAGTACCGTGCCAAAAGCTCCAAGGCCCCCACTTGTAAAACCACG
The DNA here is from genome assembly GCA_019425675.1 of Leucinodes orbonalis. NCBI lineage: Eukaryota > Metazoa > Arthropoda > Insecta > Lepidoptera > Crambidae > Leucinodes > Leucinodes orbonalis. The sequence continues at coordinate 419,184 of PQWD01001828.1, read as the reverse complement.
GACCCAGTAGTCCGGCTGTAGTTGTCGTCCTAGGAAACCAGACAAAATATATGTTGTTATAGTTTACATAATTAAAGCTAGCAATCTGACATAATTATGACTTTTCCCGAAGAAGGACCTTACCATTATCCCCTTTCTTTCATTGTATTTTTTTTATTACTCAGGAGTATGCGCGTCCAGGGACGTGCATAATACATGAGTGGTAGTATCATTGACCATCTGGTGAATCGTTCATTATTTTATTTATTTATTTTATTTTATTTTAACAGGGTGGTTTACAGCTATAGTTACAATAAACGTATAAAATAAAGGTAACAATAAAGAGCCAATAACAAACCCCACAGGTAATGTTGAAATAATCAAAATAAGCAGTCAAATTAAACAATAAAAATATAGTTGTGAATGCCTCAGCAAATACACATATACATGTATACATATATAATATAACACATACATATACATATAAATATTCAAATACTCGCTAAAATCCAAATAACCTATATACTCCAAAAAATACATACATAAACATCCAATAATAGACTTAGACATTATAACATATATACTTATCAATATTTCAAATGCGGTTAAAATTATAAATTTCGTATGACTCTGGAAGAGGGAGAACCTCGAAATGCAGAACTGACCACTGACAGACTACTAGTGTGTAAGTCGATTACTTCAAGATTGTGTCTCTGCAGCTCATTAAACAACCGAGCTGATCTAAGAAGAAAACTATTTTGACGGTACAAAGTACGAGAGAATGGCACGAAAAGCGTATTCCTTTGACGACAATGACGCGGCGGAACATTCAAAAATATTTTACAGATTAAGTCAGGGCTGTTTATTGAAGATTGGGCAATCTTCATTAATAAAACAATATCTGAAACACCTACGCGTAAAAAGTGGTTGCAGATGAAGCCGCTTGCAACGCTCAATATAACTTGTGCGTGGCACTTTAAACTTAAAGCCTAAAAATCTAACAAATCTCTTTTGTATTCGTTCTAGTCTAGTAAAGTGTATTGCAAAGTGTGGATTCCATACTTGACTAGCATATTCAAGGTGACTGCGAACGAAGGCACAATAAAGTACTTTAAGGGTTTTCATATTTTTAAAAGAATTAGATGTACGAAGCAAAACCTAAAGCAGAAGTAGCCCTTTTTGCAACATAATAATGTGACAATTATATGATAGACTGCTATCGAGAATAACACAGATCCTTAATGACAGTCGTACTGTAATGTAGTCGTATGTAGGCTAATTGCTTGTTAGCCTCCATATGATACCAAAAAAGGTATTGGCAGTGATCGCCTGGCTTCATTTGATTCATGATCTTTTCTTTCGTTTCTTTAACACTAACTCCTCGTACATTAAATGCTGGGATTTGGAATTGGCTTTTTCGAAAACTTTAAAAATCAATTGTGTATGAATTTTAACGAGTTTTAACTGTCATGATCGTTTTTTTGAGAACGCTATCTCTTATTTGATTTTAGAGATCTATGTTGCAAGAGCAGACGAGTTATAGAATGAATACCGCATCTTGAGAAGCAAAGAGTAAGGCGTTCTCCGGCCCGAAAGACTGACAATTTGCGAATGGGAATTAGAATAGTGAAAGATTGGTAAAGCTGGTGCAAAAGACGTTCAGCGGTAGACTGCGATTTGTTTAAAGTGTTTTGCAAATATTTAGGTATAATTTCTATTACCGAAGATCAAACATTTCGCTTTATCAATAAGTAAGAATTTGTGTAGGCCTACTAAACGACTCTTGATATATATCTTGATTAGAAGATAATTACTATCAAAGATTAATGTAGACGTACCATAATAAATGTTTAACAAAACATGAAACATGAAACGAAACATGCTGATGAGAGCAGTAGCCAAATATAAGTCTAACTTAGAGGATTTATGCCATTTATATTATAAGGTGATAATGTTAAGATCATGAATTATCTCATGTAAAATTGTTCTCCATGTACCCTTCCAGCACCCAGATTGTAAATGCAAAATAAACAATAACACACTATTTATCACACCCCTAGTTCTGACTTATTATAAAATGTAATTTAAAATGGCACTGATTATAGACATGATTGTGTAAACACCATTTTTCAATGCCAGATTACCTTTTTATTCCAGTCAACTGAATCCACCCTTAAATTGTTTAGAACCCAAAGTCTTACCATGCTGTGTATCACCGATGTGTCGTTGGCATTTCTCCACAGAAGAAAAACAAACAAATCACTGAACCCAAAACAGTTGAATCGTCCGTTTAACCTAATACGCTATCGTATACTGAATAAGACCTTAGCTATGTACATTCAGTGATTAATTTGATAAGCGCCACTCCATCGTCGCTGATATTATTAGAGTAGATAATAGTAATCGCTTTACTTCTGCTCCAATCAGTGGTTATGATGACTTTGAATTTTTAAAGATTGCAATTTAGTTAGGTTCATCATTTCAATGGAGTTACTATACAATTTTCATAGGTTAAAATAGGGTAAAATGATACTAAATAGTATTGACTTTCACTAGGTGATTCTACAATCGGTACTGAAAAATAGGCGTTTTTATATGATTTGGGATAAGGCCACTGTAGCTATTATAAATACTGGGTTTTTGAGGTTTAACATCTGACTTTCAGGTAACAGGCGCAGGTCAGTGTTGACGGAAAATAATAACTACCGATTGTAGTTAATTTTCATCAAAATGATAACGAACTGACATGGTAAACAATGAAAAATTGAATAATAAGGATAGATAAATTAAAACCTAGAGTAATAACTTTTATAGTAGCACTTATTGAGAAAAATAAATATTGTTCTGACACTGTATGTCCAATACATGTTGCCGAATGAGTCTATTTGACCAATGTAATTGCAATACCACATTTCAATTATGTTAACTCTAAGAACCGTGGGAGAAACAATAGACAAACGATTTTAGAAGACGTTCTAATTGAGCGGGAGTCATTTGTTTCATTCATTACGCGGTCGTGTCCACATTTGTGTCTCTGTAGCTTACATGAGCTTGTGTGTGTGTTGCTCATTAATGCAATTAGGACCAAGGGTGATAATGTGGGCTTAATGTGACATGTGAATACAGCACATGTGAAAAGTATTACCAACTTATTTTAACAAAAGAACGATTTAAAAGTAAATATTTCTTTCATTGGTATTTGCTGGTTAGTAGTACTTACATCCCAAAATGGAGGACATGTACGTCCAGCAGTGAACTACAACCATTCGAAGAGCGTAGTATAGCCCAATTTCTCTTAAGATACGGCGTTTACGTTAGCAAAGGTGGGACAAGAATTTAATAATGAAATACCTAATTTCTTGTTTTGATCTGTGGCAGACATGTGATAGGAAGAAAGTACATTGATGGATGCTTAGTTTTGAAGAAAGTAGTGCTAAAGCTTAATTGTTATAGGTAGTAGTTAATAATAAAAATAATGTGCTTTTCGATACATCGAGATTATACACAAAAGTACTGGCCGAATTTATATTCCTATAAAATCACTCTTGTGTTATCTAGTTGTCATATTAGATGATATAATTGTACTCGATGAATTCTCTGGCTAGTAAATAATTCTGTAAAGTTTTATCTTTTAATAATTTTAGCAAGTGATAAAAGTAATTTCAAGCGCCCTCTTGCGGCGCTTGTAACAATCGCCTGACAACTGAAGCTTGTGCTTGAAGTTCGCAGTTGCGTTACAAATATGGTCAGGGGGCGCGACTTTTAGTAGAGCGATGTGAATATAAAAAGTTGCCATTAAACCGTTTTAAACCATAATCTGTGGATTAAAACCCGTTTTTAAATAAATTTTAAACGGTTTAAAACTGTGACACCGTGCTAAACAGTTTATTAAAGTTTTTTTATTCTAAACTTTAAAAAATAATATTATATGATTTCAAAACTTTGTTAGTTTTATAAGTTACACGTTTAGCATTATTTTTACAAAGATTAAAAATCTTTATATGCGTGTTTGTTATTCCTTGGAGCAACAATGGTTTATTTGCAACGCTACTCCTAACACAGGCAATAAATATTACGCTTATAGGACGGCCGCAGCCACATTTTAATTTATTGTAATCTTCTAGAAAAATAAAGAAATTATTAAAACAATATATGAAATTATTTATCAAATTGAAAAGGAAATTTAAAAAAGTACTAGAATATGTCCGACAAAATTCAGAGTAATGAAATTTGGGTGTATGAACATGTCTGTTTGTTTTGTTCTGGTGATTTCTAGATATATTTTAAGAGGTGGTTCAGTATGTTGGTACAAAACAATTTTGTACCATCAACGGTACTATCTAATGTCTGTTGGTCTGTTGAATTTATACCTTCACATTTTTTTGTACATACATAACATACAAAGAAAGACTATTACTACAGAATATTACAAACAGATAAATTTGTGCACACATATTATGTTTGTAATGCCCAGGCATTGAAGACCTAATCTAATAGAAAATATTTTTATTACACCTATAAACCTCAAAAATTGAAAAAAAAAAGTTTTAAAATTGTTTTAAACGTTTAACATACTTTTTGCATTTATTTATCTTATACATTTGTTTGTATGTTTTATATTAATAATAATTGTTAATTACGCAAAATTACTACATTATTACTATTTTAAGAACTTAAATATATCTTATAGTAAGTATATTTGTATGTTATTTTACCTACACTTGTGATTTATTCAGAAATTTTAAAATTGAAACACTCATTTCAAAATTAACTGTTGTGTTTGTATAGGGTGCCGATGAAATTAGATTTTAGGTTAAATATATTCTTTCGCAATTTGTTATTCACCTTTATGATTCTCCGTGTTATATACTGTTGTTATGTTGTAATCTTGCTGTATAATATGTTAGATGTTTTGTTGTAAGTTAAAGTAGTCATTAATTTGTAAATCGAGTGTTAATTGTAAAATTAGGTATTTACGTGGCAATTACTTTTGTTTTTTTTTTTTTTATCTATGGGTGTGGTCGGAAATGGATGCGTTCCGTTGCACATATATATTATGTCAGGCGGGATAGCACTGTTTACTTGCCACTCCCTGCTTTTTCTTTTTTATTGTTATTTTTGTTTTCTACTGCTATTTTCTTGTGTTTAAATACTATGTTAAATTACATTTATGTTTGTGTTTTTTAGTAAATTTTGTAATACGTTTTGTATGTTTTCGATTATTACGTGTATTGTGACATGTATATTGTTATCTTTTATCCCACCCACAGAAAACCAGTGCTGCAGTGGGTTATACTACTGCAGCGTATGCTGAGGTTCGTACCTGATTGGCCACTGGGTTCTGTTTTATGTATATTTGTGTTATTTACTTGTGAATTTGTGGCCAATAAATGTTTTTCTTTCTTTCTTTCTTTTAATTACCTGCTGAAAAATTATGTCATTATTGAATATGTATTGTTAATAAAAAATAAAAATAGAACCTGACTGCTAAAAATGTCCAACTGAAGATGGAAAAACAAACTGTACCATAGTGCAAACATTTTTTTTTTTGGATTGCAGGCGGGAGACAAATAAATGACAACAATATTTATTTCAATAATAACACATACTAGCTTACTATCTAGGTACATTTATATAGATAAGTCTTGAAAAGGCATTGAATATTTATCTACAGCCTGCAATAACATGAAAAGTTTATAATATTTGCACTATATTGTAGAGCTTATTTTTCCATTTTCAGCTGGACATTCTTAGCAGTCGGTTTTTTGTTATTTTAAACTTACAAAATGGTGTTTAAATCCGCCAAATTGATTTTATACACTTTTAATGTACCCAGTGACACTCGCACTATAAAGACAAATCAAATGACATATACATATCATACGTTAAAATCCGTTAAACCGTTTAGGCTGAAGCAAGGAATATATAAATTTACAGAGAGACATACACACGCTTTTTCAAGCATATGTATGTCTGTTTATTACTGCTTACATTACCCATCTTCGGCAGTCGGGTAAAATAGCAGATACCTGTATACCTAATGGCGATAATTTAATTTTATAAGGGAGATCAACTTTTAACATGTAAATTAAAAAATATGAGTCCTATGTAAATTGGATGTTTTTGGACCTCACACGACACTAGCGTTTCGTAGTTGTAAATAAACTCGCGGTAGCCCCCATTAAAACCTATGTCAATTAATTATTATATGAATTATTATTTTAATTGACGAATGACAAAAGTAAATAATGATAATGACGATCGGCACAGGTAAGTGATTTGCCAACTGGGACGACTTTATTAGGATAATTTGGACTTCTTATATAATATTTTGTAGAGAATTTAAATTATTTAGCTTTATGATACATTTAGATTCAAATAGCTAAATTAATCTATTTAGATTCATATAGCTAAATTTATATTTATATACTGCAATAATTTACCTGAAAGTAAGTTAGTCAATGAGAACTTATATACGAAATAATGGCGGGGATATCGAATCTAAGATTACAAGTCCTTTCTATCCAAAGAACAAAGCAATATAATAACAATAGAATTTCATGCACATTTCTCATTGTTTCAGAGCTCACATAATTCATTATAGAGTTGTTAATAAATTAATGATTTAGCACCGAACGGTCAAGGTTTGAAAAATAAAATGATTTATGATTTCATTAAGTTCAATTAACAGGTTTTACCAAAAGCCTCGTGGAGAGTAATTCACTGATGATATTTAATATTTATGTGATTTTAATGCGCTTGAAGCAAACGAGTTCAGGGGGGTTACCGCAATCTCTTAAAAAGTATTGTTATAATTATATGTCAGCATTTTTGTACCAGAAAAGACGAAGTAATATTATTTAACACTGTTTTAAGAGATGGCAGTAACCCCCCTGGAGTGGAGACCGCGTCTTGGCAAGCGTAGCGTAGGGCGCCCTCCGGTCCAATGGACTGACGACGTGCGAAAGGTCACTGGTGGAAGCTGGATGAGAAAAGGGGAGGACCGGGATATCTGGCGCAAAATGGGGGAGACCTATGTCCAGCTGTGGACTGCGATAGGTTGAGAGAGAGAGAGAGAAGGTTAACTTGTAAAGATAATTGGATTTTTTACAATTTTTATCCTCTGGTTATTTGTTACGCATGTGTTTGAATACTATACCAGTTTGATATCAAGTACTTAAGAGATATCCCAAAACAACAACTAATACAGTCTTCGATTGGTAACAATACCTACACCCTTAATAGAGGTACAGTATCCAGAATACAAGAGAGCTAGATAATTAAATAAGAACCACATGTACGCATGAGCGAAGAACATTACGTAACCCGTCCTATTTTCTCTACGTAACAGGTGGCGAATTTGTCCCGAATGTTGTTGGCACGTCTACCCTACATATTGTCTGTTGTTTGACAATTTTGTACAGAACTTACAAAAGTAATCAACTCCCTTAAAGGCCAAGGGCGGCTTCTTATTGATTACAACTCTTATATAACTGTTGTCATATTTTCACCAGAATAAATTATGATAGTCAAAAGTATTGAGTATCGTCGGTGGTTCAATGGTGTGGACTGGGCTAAAATCTCGCCATGTAACAATATGTTTTCGAAATTATATGTACGACGTACGTACGTATGTTATCCGACGCTCATACGGTGAAGGAAAATATCGTAAGGAAACCTGCGCACGCCTGCGAAGAAATTTAAAGATTGAGCGTGCAGTCGGCCAATCTGCACTGGGCCTGCGTGGATGACTAAGGCCTATACACCATATACGGTTAAGCTCGTGCCCCTTGGTGGGGACGTATAATGAGCTAATGATGATGATGATTATAATAAATACCCATAGATATTCACTTATCGCCGTCTAGTCCAGATTTAAGTATAGCTCTTTTCATGAGTACTAAACAATATATAAACATACTTTGTAGATATATACATGTGCCATCTTCATAGATGTATACCCAGACCAATATAAACAGGCACGTTCAAGCCCACAAATGTTTGTATTGCCCTTGGTGTTAGAATACGCGTGGCCAAATCATACTAATATTTTAAAAGATGTGTCGGGAAAACATAAACTCTCGCTTCAACTCCTATAATGATCCTATCTAGTTTAAAATAAGAAATATTTTATAAGTTATAATAAATTACTAATAACGAATCAGATATGAAGTTCAAGTTTTCAGCTAAAGCCTTCATTATGCAACCGATTGAGATCCAGCGTTATTACGAGTATCTATAATCCTTACGGGTGCTATTTTAAACATGACTTTAAGACATCTTAAAGACTGCTTAAAACTTGAAACCTCAGTCTCGATGTACTCATGGATTAACAAGCATGATGCACATTTATGTTCATAATAAACGGGAGTGCAGACACAGCCTGTGCCATGTACAGTCGTAACTTTGCCTTTATTAGCTTTGTTTTTCCATCATAGCCTTTAACGATGTGCTTTTACGGCTTCGGAAGATGGTTAGAGACCCGCGAGTTTGTGGGTTTGAGTCCCGATATGAACCAATGTTTGTGTGGTAAATATTGGTACTTGTTAATATCAATTTTCAAAATTAATTTCAAGAAAACAAAAGTATATATCAATTAATACTGGCACATCGAGAGATATTTATTTTATAAGTACTTACATGTCATAAAACGGCCCGTTGGCGTTAATGTTAACCCTGACTTATTAGGCCTTATCAAATATCTTCGTCGCAGCTATTTTACTTATAAAGAGTGTAATTCATGGCACATTTATTTATATTTTAATATCTATGATGACCTAGTTCGCTCAACTTAAATAAAATAATGCGGTATTTTTTAATTACCGTTGTTGAACAAATTCATGAAAACTACGATAATTATGTTGGCAACTGCTAGCGAGCAGATGTTTTTTTTTTGTAAAATGAGAAAGCAAGTTTCTGAAGTTGTCTTTTACAATTTCCGTTATAGGAAGATACTAAGGATAATACCATAATTAAACTCACAATGCGGAATAAATCGAAAGCCGATGCTATGTACAATTTTGTATTGTACGGTATTTTTTACTTTTAATTTGTTAACTATACAAACGGTATAAAAATTCCACCAAAAACATTCTGTAAAAAATCTAGCCAAGTCTCGATGGAGCTGCTTGATTATCTCTAAAAAGTAATGAAATCAAGACAAAGACGTGCCAAGTTTAAGGTTCCTTACTGCGATTATTTTATTATTATGGTTGATGTTGTGGGACTGTTGAGTCCCAAACAGAATGTTTTTGGTGGGATTTCACTTCTTTTTGTTGAAACATGAAAGGAATATTGGACGGCCCATTGGGTGTAATGGTTGAGACGTCGGCTACCACACCAAGGGATTCGGGTTTGATCCCCGGGCAGTACAAATATTTGTATGCATGGACATGTCAGTTTGTATTGGTCTAGCACGCTCGACTTGGCGGGGGCACTACCGTGCCCCCAATTTTTGACATCGGATGAAGCGGCCCACCATGTTGAACATATATTGTTTAAAGGCGGTATGCCAATCTCTTATAGTTTGGCTGGGCTCTTTTGTTATCTAATCAGGGACACCAGGTACTCCAGATCTTCGATTATCCAAGTTTTTATAGTTTTCCCTTTATGTAGCCATTAAACCCTAACTCTATACCAAATTTCAGCTCTCTGAGTTAATGGGAAGTACTAGTTCTATTTTGATGATCATGAGTGAGTGAGTGTCTATCTGTCGAAATTGCGATACTTTGCTTTCGATTAACGTCGGAAATAAATGACCTACAGACTTGAAATTTTGGATTTAAAGTAGGTTATTATATCTTACTAGATGACGAAAATTTCAGCGTTCTGATATTATCCAAAGATTCTCAAATTAGGATCTGAAAATGCGGCGAAATGGATCCTGTAAAGGATGGTACGGCAGTGTTTGCTTCGCGCTCGACTTGGCGGGGGCACTGCCGTGCCCCCAGATTTTTAGGTATCTGACCTAAAAATTCGCATTCAATTAAAATTATGTTTGGTATGTCATGTGCAAATAGCATTAAGTGGCTTAATCATAAATGTGATAAAATTATCATTTCGTTTCCTAAAGTAATGACGAACACTCTCGCGTGTAGGTTTGTCATATTCTGGCATTGTTTCACAAGCGCTTTAGCAAACACCAGAGTCCACATACACACTTTGCGGCAGATAATACTGGAGACCGGATTGTATAACCGGTGTCTATGCATGAAGTTTGTGGACAATGGGAAGACTCTGATTTAATCGAGATTTCATACCATCCAAATAGTAGCGTGCACTCCATATATGCAAATAAACAGTGCATACCCTGTACTTCCAGGCAGCCCGGCAAATTTGCAAATATATTGAATGATTCCCACTTATTTGTCCATTTCCCTTTATGGATTTGAAAAATAGACAGTCTGCTGTCATCAACAGGACTCAATTTGACAAAATTAAAATTAATTATTGTTTTCGCGATTAGTGTCATTCACTTGCATATCCTACTCATAATCTCCGTGCACTATACCGAAGTATGATATGGTATAATACAAGGGCGCTACTGTAAATTACATGAACAGCTTACACAACCCATCCCTTTGGATGGAGGAGTAAGATAGAGTGATGTTATATCTCCGAAACTGTTTACGGCTGTATTGGAAGATGTGTATAAGCTGCTCGTTTACAGTGATTTGACTTCAAATTTAATTCTTGACGACCCATTTGGTGTCGCGGTTGAGACGTCGACTGCAGCACCAAGGGTTCCGGGTTCGATCCCCGGGCAGTACAAATATTTGAGTGCATGAACATGTCTGTTTGTAATGGTCTGGGTGTTTTATATGTTTAATATGCATGTATTTACAAAAAAAACGTATTTAAGTATGTTTATCCGTTGTTTAGTACCCATAATACAGGCTTCACGCTTGACTTGGGGTTAGATGGCGCTGTGTGAATGTCAGTAGATATTTATTTTATTATTTATTAATGCCGAATTCATCACTCTTTGATTTAAGGATTGTGGAATTCTATTAAATATGTTTTTGATTTATATTGGCAATTCAACTGAACCCTAATAGAACAAAAGGAAAACGAATAAATCTCCAAATAAATAATCGTATAAATTCAGTACCAAAGTACAGTTAGCGAAAAAGGTTAGTTCGCGACGTCCATCGGCCAGATGTATGTCACCCCCAAGACTGAGACCGAAGAATCCAACAGCAAACTTCCAGCTAGTTTGATTCCAATTTAACTTTCTGATAGTATCATGCAATCCGTCCCTTGTTCGAGAATGCTAACGTTTGCAAATTGCTACGAATGATTGCTTAAAGTTCTCTAAGGCATTATTCTTATTACTCGAGTAATAAACTTTTGCCTACTCTACGATTTTTATAATAAATCGCCATTGGTTTCGTGTAATCATTTCGTTTGCATAATTTAAAGGATTACAGTTGCAAAGTATAAGGAGCTTAAAAATTATAGGTCTGGAAAGTGACTTATGCTAAGTCTTATGTAAAAAGATATAGTTATCAGTTTGACGACCCATTTGGTGTATTGGTTGAGTTGTCAGTTCCAAGGGTTCCGGGTTCGATTCCCGGGCAGTATAACATTTGTGTGCATGAAATCTCTGTTTGTATTGGTCTGGGTGTTTTCTATCTATAGTATGTATGTATTTTCAAAAAAGTATATAAGTATGTTTATCCGTTGTTTAGTACCAATAATACAGGCTTCACTCCTAACTTGGGGCTAGATGGCGCTGTGTGAATGTCAGTAGATATTTATTTATTTCATACCATTATCTTAGAATGTTAGGGTTTACAACCTGCGTATTTTAGGACTAAGCATAAATTTACCGGTCTGTGTATCCTACCGTATAATCAACAGCGCCATCTTACAACACGCTCAGGGTATAATAAAATAATAGCGAAAATCTACCTCTACACCGAGAGTACTCGTAGTCCGGAAACTGAGTCCTTACTCACTGAGTCGGAAATAAAATCAATAAAAAAAATATATACCCACTGACATTTACACAGCGCGATCTAGCCCCAAGTAATGCGTGAAGCCTGTATTATGGGTACTAAAAAACGGATAAACATACTACATTTTTTTTGTAAATACATATATAACCACCACCAATACCCAGACTATTACAAACCGACATGTTCATGCACACAAATGTTTGTACTGCCCGGGGGTCGAACCCGGAACCCTTAGCGTTGGAGTCGACCTCTTAACCGCTACACGAAATGGGTCGTAAAATGGACTCTATGTAATATGATACGATTAAAATGGTTATTGCTCTATACGCGACATTTTGGTGCAATGCGAACTAAAGTGTTTTGTTATTATTATCATGTTCTGCATGAACTTACTATTTTCTAATTAGCATAATAATGTTATACCTTGTTAGATTCTTTTTTCTTCGTAACACATGTTAAGTTGTTAGGTACCGGCTTCAAGATAGATCGGGCTGCGTAGTAGCTTTTGGTAAGAACACCATAACCTACTTGATGACGGTATTGCATAAGGAGATACTTATTGATAATTATATATATGCATTGAAAGGCTTGTAACCTGCAGAACGACTTTTTTATGTTATACGTGTACAGGACGGTCTGGACGCTCACCTGATAGTAAGTGATACGCCAGACCATGACAGAGCGGCATTAAAGGAGACCAACAACTGACTGACAGTTATTATCCTCCATCAATGCCGCCCGTCACCCGAGACAACAGATGTTAGGTCTCTTATACCCGGTAATTTCACTTGCTACAGTGCCCTCATCCCGAAACACAAAAGTGCATAACACTCCTGTTTCACGGGATGGTATCTGGCTCTGCGGTGGTACTTAACTAGACGACTAAGTATCGAGTCTACCACCTAGTTAAACTAGACTTTAGAGGCAGGTTGATAGATACATTGTTAATTAGAAAACAAAGAACTTAAATGTCGTTCTTCTATTTATATCAATGTTTAGGTACTTTGGATATGATGAAAATCTAAATAAACCTTTCCCATTTCCTGCCCTTTTGAACTTACAAAACCAACATTATTTTAACTCTCCCAAAATTATCCATTGGTCTAGCTAAACCAAAAGTATCAATTAATTTAAGGTTCAAGAAATCGTTGTTAAAATCATCAATTAAAAAAGTTTATTATTGGTGAAATAAGAGCATTACATTTCGTAATTTCGTCGCCGACGGCATTTGGAGATAAAAAAATAAATATCACACTGCGTCATTTAACCCTAAACTAAAACTAACTAAGCATTAGCCTGTAATATAAATACTAATCAACATATAAACATACTCATAGAAAACACCCAGACCCGTACAAACAGTCATCTTCATACAAATGGGTCATCAATCCAACTTTAGTGTTAGACTTTTAGAACCACTTTACGTTTTTTTTGATGTGGTTGAATTATAAGCGCTGTCGTATTGCCAATTGTATCTATGAAATTATAGTTTTATATCGAGATCGACATATTGTATTAGTCAATTTATTCTTTTTTATGTTTCTAAGTGTACAGGACGATCAAGGCACTCCTAACCTAATGGTAAGTGATACGCCTGACCATGACAGAGCGGCTTTGATGGAGACCAACAACTGATAGAAAATTATTATTCTCCATCAACGCCGCAATGCGCCCGACACCCAAGACAACAGATGTGAGGTCTCTTAAACCCGGTAATTTATCTAGCTTTAGTGCTCACATACCGAAACACAGAAGTGCAAAACACTTCTATTTGACGGGACGAAATCTGGCACTGCGGTGGTACCATATAGTATTCAATGATAAAAATGTGTTTTTTTTTAATTTAAAATATAGAGCTTATTAATAAATTTCAATACAATTATTTTCAAGAATCCGAAATATTATTATTCCAAACAAAATCTGATCCTCCCAAATACCCAAATAAGTTTAGGTCAATACCAATTGGCTTGTTGATCACTTTTTGACTGAGTAAAGGAAACAATAAAAATATTCTATTTAGCATGTTTATTTGTTTTATATAAAAGCATAATAAATATCACCCTTCATTTATAATTGGGGTTCTTAACAGCAATTTATGTATACTAAAATGTTTTAAATTCTACCTCGTTTAGCCATTAATGGCTAATAAAATCCGAGCGTAGGATAAACTAATTCAAAAATATAAAGACAAATCCGTTTAACCCTTCCTCATTCGTTTCTAATTTATAGCTAAAAAGGCCGAAAGGTAATTGAATTACCGGCACCCATACAGTTTTCAATGTGAGCCTCAGAAAACAGCTTTTGACAGCGCAGCTTCAGAGCTTATGCGAAAATTTATAGAAAATTGCATGAAACGCGTTGCGCCCATAGGGTTGCGCGGAAACGTTTGGGGGGTGTATATTTAGAAATGTTGCCGACAGTGTACCGGCAGTTCATGCTTGGCTCCTGTGTGGACCGCACGTCTCGCTTCCAACGCAAGTCGCGCGATCTCCGCTCGTACAAAACGAAATAAATAAAGTGTTGTGACCGAACTGGATTTGAGCTGTGCCTGTTCTATTTTGTTGTGACTTTCAATTATTGACAACGTTTTTCGTGGACTTTATTTGTTGTTTTTCTATACGGATTTAAGGTAGGTTAAAACTATTGTTTTATAACTGAATACTTATAAGATTGTGCTACAGTGATAAGGAATTGGGATGCTTTTGATAAAGCTCGTTAACGTTGTTATGTACATGTCTCTTCGTCGTTTGTTTGACTTATTGACTCGTGCTGATAAAGACTTTCATGTTTGTTTTATCACTTTCTTGAACATTTGTATACCATGTTAGTGTCTTTGTATGAGTCAATATAGAGCTCTGTAAGCAAGTCCGAACAATATTACTTACATAAATTAGCGTTTGCACTCTATGCATACACATGGTTTGGTAACAACATTATATACATTCATGTGTCAAGAAATCCTTTGTTCAAGAGAGATAATATCAAGTTTTGTAAAATTACAAAATAGGTACAAACAATATAAGCTGGGACCACTCAAAAAATGGATTCAGTGAACCTACCTATTTACAACAGAGTGGATATATTACTTAAAGGGCACAAGCTTAAAGTGCATAAACTCTATTTTTTTCCCCGAATATGTTACTATGCTTGATTTTGATTCTATTCTTGATTATTCCGAACCGGTGAACAAAGTTTTTTCTGTTTGTTTGTTTATTCCAAGCTATATGCTGGAAAAAGATTTATCATTTTATAATTAATATAATATGAAAATATAGTACCAAATGATTTACATTTGGTACTATATTTGTGGTTATACAAGTGGTTGTCTAACATTTTTTTAACAATAGTTAGGTACCTAACTACAAGTTAAACTAATTAATGCCTCCATGCTGAAGTCATAATTAATATTCTACTGATGGTAGACTACGCTGGTTAATTACAAAGACTAAGTTCTAATTATTATTAATACTAAGTCAATCTAATTAGATTTGGTAGAATTTATTATGGAATCAACAATATGTACATGAAAAAGATTTACAAAGGCTTAATTGCTAATAGAAATAAATTGAAGGCAAAATAATAATAAAATGTACAAATATGGTATCTTTATCTGCAGTGCTCGCGTCTATGGGAACCGAAAATTAGTAAAAATATCATAACTAGCTTTTAGAAATTATGGGAAATCCCGATAAAAAGGCTTGCAAAGTAGGATTTCTTTACAATGATAGTTTTAAGATTGACCATAAACACCATCCTTCCATACACTTACAGAAACATTTATTATAATAAATATATTTTGCAAGAAATAATGTAAATTTAAAACTACTCTCGCGTGCAAGTAAATCGACTCAAGCCTCAAGTGCGCATAAAAAGTGATATAACTAAAAAATGACTTATTTTACCTCTATATAATGTTTTACATAATTAAAGCCTAGTAATTAGGCTTTCAAATGGTAGCATAATATCAGTAATTTAAATAAACACTTGTACTTAGAATGCAACTGAACGCAACCTCCCGTAAACTGCTCTGCGCTCTATTCACAACTTGCGCGACACAACCCCCTATAAAACCCCTGTAATCGTTTTTTTCTTATCAGTCGCTCATTAGACGTTGACCTGAACACATCTCTGCAAATTAAAGCCGTCATTTGAAGAAAATTATGGATACAACACCTGAAGAAGCCGCTCAAGTCGTTGCCCTGTTGCAAGAAGGGTTGAACCAGCGAGAAGTCGCTCGTCGTTTGAATATGAGTCAGTCCGCTGTCTCGAGAGTATACAGAAGGTTTCAAGAGACTGGTGCCTTCACTCGGAGGCCTAATACCAGCCGACGCCGGTGCACCTCGGAGCGTGACGACCGGTTTTTGGTCTCGACCTCTCTCCGAAATCGACACCTTACCGGCGTAGATGTGCAGCAGGAGCTACGTCAAGTTCGCGGGGTGACTGTCAGTCAGTGGACAGTTAGAAGAAGGTTGAAAGAAGCTAACCTTACTCCGAAAAGACCCGCTACAGGCCCGAAGTTGACCACAGCTCATCGTCAAGCACGCCTTCACTTTGCTCGAGAACATTTGGATTGGAGCATAGAGCAATGGCAGTCAGTCCTGTTCACAGATGAGACGAGGATGTGTCTCCATGGCAGCGACAGGAGAGGTCGGGTATACCGTCGTCCCGGTGAACGGTTTTCACAGTGCTGCTTTGTGGAAACCGTTGCATATGGTGGCGGATCTTGCATGATGTGGGCTGGAATTTCCTTAGAAGGCAAAACGGACCTTGTTTTCGTTCCTGGGGGAGGCCGGGGAGGAGGTCTGACCAGTGATCGTTACATTGAAAATGTTCTACTGGATCAAGTTGTCCCTTATCAAGGCTTTATTGGGGAAAATTTCATCTTGATGCATGACAATGCCCGATGTCACACTGCTCGGGCCACACGTGATTTCCTGAACGAAGTTGGAATTCACACTATGCATTGGCCAGCGCTCAGCCCCGATTTAAATCCCATTGAGCACATATGGGACGAGCTCAAAAGGAAAGTTAGAGCGAGGAATCCAGCTCCGACAAACATCAATGAGCTCAAGACTGCGTTGGTAGAAGAGTGGGGTCGAATACCACAATCATCCATTAAAAAGTTGATAAGGTCGATGAAGAATCGCATGAGAGCAGTGATCAGAGCTAGAGGAGGGAATACCAAATATTGACACGAAATTTTTTTTTTTATCTTACGCACATTTTGTTTCATTTAAACACAATAACCCCATACTGTGAAATTGTATGAATTTTCAACATTTTTTACATTATCATTAGCATTAACCTTTTTTACTAAACTACTGAATCGATTTTCATGCAACTTACACCATTTTAAAGCTCAATTACTAGGCTTTAATTATGTAAAACATTATATAGAGTATAATAAGGCATTTTTTAGTTATACACTTGTTATCGTACTTGAGGTTGAGTCGATTTACTTGCACGCGAGTGTATAAATTTGTAAGTCTAAGAAATCGCTATGCTATGATATTTCAACTTCGATCAAAGCAACAACTTATTTTGGCAGTTTGTCGCATAAACTACCTTCCCGTGAAAATACACACTTATAATAAATATATAACCCGCACTCTGCGACCCTGCATGATAATGATATTTGAATTTAGTGAATAATTATGTCCTTGAATTTTATTCATTGCTGATATTTTATTCATATATTTTTCATATTTTCTATGTACGTCAATCTAAATAAAATTTTTTTGAAGATAGTAGTGCAACAAAGTGAATTCAAGGAATGAAAAGATAATTAAGTTTTTTTTTGTAAAATTACCTATAAGGGTATAAGAGTTCAAAGAGCCTGTATAACGTAGAGTAGAGAAACGTAATGTAGAGCACAGGCTATTCTGTGGCCTAGCCATGGGAAGACCGAGCTGGAACCACGCATACCTAATGCAGATTGTTGGGTGTTAACGTCTACGATCCAAAGATATAAGCCGGGAACAATGGGTCCACGTTTCGTACAAAATCATGGAACTTTAATATAATCCTCACATAGAAGACGGGACTGGTTTCACCGAGATTTTATAAATTGTTCTGTTTATAATAATTCTCTAGAGTGCTTGCCGCTAGAACGGCGCCGAGCCCTCCATATTCCATACACACACATATTTTACGATGTAACTAAAAAAGTTGAACAGCACAATTTTTTATAATATATACCAACCGAAAACTGAGTAATAAAAAGAAAATGGAAACACTATTAAACGCGCCAATATGATTCAGTTAGCAACGCATGGCTTATTTAAGTGAAAATATGTTCGTAGTTATTGAAAAAAAGTACGCCTACACTTCAGTTTCCCACTCGGTGAATTTTTAATTGGCAAACTAGCTGACATTGCAAATTTAAATACGGTAAACTCTTTTAATTACACGTGTGGAGTTTTGTAAATAAGTATAATGCTTACGTGCATGCTATACGTATATTAGTATATTTTTTTTTTTAAATAAAAACACGAGAAACTGCGCTTGTATTTGATTAAATTCGTTTCATGTTAATGTTTGATAATGTCGAATGCATATGCCTTCCAAAAGTTATTGTAGGTATATTAAATTTAATCAAGGTAAGGATGTAAGAAGTCAAAGCAAAAATGTATTAGGCCCAAGTTAAGCAGACCTTCTTATCATACCAAATATCGAACGCAGCATCGGATAGCTGTTAGAAACTAAAAAAATGTTTAAATAATTTAGCTAATTAGTTCCTTACAATTCAAAATTACTTCTAGGCCATTATTTGCTATAATATATACACCTACTATCATTATCATCAGTCTCTAACGTTCCACTGCTAGCTTTTATAAGAAACAAAAAAGGAACTCTAAAAAGAAATCTTTCTTATGCATACACTAAAGACGATATTTAAGCCCGTAATATTTATTTAAATTATAATTAATGAAAGTAGTAATTTTTATTACACAAGAATGCGATTGAAACCAAAAACCAAACATAAACTTTAAAATAAGCGGATAACAGTTTGAGGTTAAAAAAATTGTTTATTAATTGTCCCTTATCCGAGGTATTTGAACACCAATATTATCGTAATAAGTTACCGTATTACGTGCGTACACTTTCCGATAATCTATAGTTTAATAGCCGGGCCTTAAGAATTCTCGTCTACTATTACCACCAATTAGTTGCCGGTCGGATTCTTTGATGCCGACCATCAGGCTGTAAAAAGAAAATTGATCTGACCAGACCTCCCGTACCTCTGACGTAGCCTTTGTGGCATCAAACCGATATAGGTACGTATAAAATGCGGTATGTGATAATAGTCCTAAAGTGCACCACGTTACCTGCAATTTATGTTCTTATCTAACATACCAATTGATTGCCTTTTGTTTTTAGGTCTTGTATGAGGAATTTTATTAATAACACATTAAGTTTCGGAAATGTTTCTTCATAGTTTTATTTATAAATATATATTCGAAGTATTATTGAAATCATCTTTAAGAAGTTTAGATCAATTTTGTATTAAAAAGTTAGCGATTTCTTACTAATAAAGGGTATTCGGCGTTTCTTAATTAACAGCCTGAATAGGTACTTAGTACGTCAAAAGTTCGATTATTATGGATATAAAACTATCTATACATATAAAAGCTATAGATAAAAGTTGGTTTTATGAAATTTGACTTTCACCTTATAATAAATACTATTTCTATACCTATATCCGTAAATATACCTCTCAGTTTTTTATAATTCAACGGTATAAGAATAAATATCTCCGAGACAATTCATTTAAAAACACCCCGTCACATTGATCTAACTGAAATTGGATGCCGCTTGTTACGCGGTTGACTTAATAAACTTTTTAAAAATAAAATATTTATTAACTTAGATGTGCACAGTTTGAAATATGAATACAGAGTTACTTAAATCTATGAATACAGCTATTTATATTAATCAAGAGTATGGGATAAGTAAATATCCTAATGAAGTTTGAGTTACAAAATAACATCTTAATTACTAACAGTTATCTTAATGAATTGGCTGAGAAAGTCTAAGGGTTTGTAATTAGTAATAGTGAAAACAAGGATAACAATATTATCGACTGATCATTAGTAATCATAAGTAAATATGAATAATGATATTGTTTGTGAGAAAGGTCTTACTTACAAAATAAAATAGTAATTATAATATTAAGAATACATTATAAAGTAAACGTTATTATATTTAGAAATGACTAATTTACAAACTAGAGTCTTATCCTAATGATTTATGATATAGTAACTAATAGATATTAGAAAGTATGTGAATATAATATTAAACATTATATGGTAGGTAGGTATCATATTATAACACCTCCCCCCTTAAAACAAAGATTGGGCGTTTGTGCCGGATCTTTGAGATGAAGTTTGTGATGTGTTGAGTTCGTCTTCGTCGTCGGAGATGCACGATGTTGCTGGTTGATGGATGTTGGATAGAGGAATGGCTACGCTGGTCGCATGTCGTCTTGAAGAGGAATCGAAGCAATTGTTAAATATTTGAATACAGTTTTCGGAGCACGTTGATCGTCTTCTTCTTCTTACAATGTTAGGGCTTACTTTGACAAGCATGAAAATAAACATTATTATTCCAATGGTAAAATAAATCCACATGAAACTAGATTGATGTCGCTCTGGGAATGATTGAGTTTTGACTTTGCGAATTTCATCTGTTTGTCTGTCCAAATGATGCTTGATTTGCTTTAAAGAGTCAAGCGGTATTTCGTTGATGGAAATCGGCATGAGGTTTGGAGTTTCTTGTTTCTTCATTTCTTCGAGCAATCGTCGGTTCTTAGGTCAGGTAAAGTTATAGGAATTGTTATGTTTTCTTCTATGTTTTGAGTTGCTGTGAGTGTACTATATCCTGTATGAAGTTTACAGCCTTGTGGTAGAGTGAGTATTCCAGATGATTGTAGGATGTGATGCGTTACTTCGGAGTGACATTGTAGAATACATTGTGTCTTATTGCTTAAGACGTACAGCCATCTGTTGTTGCTGAGTGGTTGAAATATGTTGATGTTTGCCATGAATGTTGATGTGCTGCATGTTTTAGGAATATCCTTTGAAATACTGAATAATGTTTCGAGTTCGCAGATGGGTCTTGATGTGGAGTCGTATACGATGACGTTTCTGCAAACACTCTTCTTGGCAGCATACGTTTTGCAGTTATCCAGTGAGTTTTCAGATATGTACTGCTGTCCGTTTGGATTAGTGGCTAGGTAAGTATGCTCAGGAAGGATTGTGACAAAGTAGGAAGAGTTTGGGTGTTGGATTGGGATGGAGTAGATATGGTAAAGAGTGAGAGCTTCATTTTGAACTAGGGGAAATTCTAATACATAAACTAAACGGTCTGAATATACATATGCGGATAATAACGAGGATTCTAGGATGTCATGTATATTATTGATAGTTACAGGGGACACGAGTCTTTTATTAGTTCTTATATGGTTTGACAGGAGAAGTTCTTGGTAAAGTTTGTTTAAGGGTATAATAGATGGATGTATTATGTTCGACTTGGCAAAAAGAATACTAGTAAGACAATCGTTGATCTCATTGTCTAGGCTCGAGACTAATTCGAGAATTTGCAGTGAAATTGTAGATATGCTTTCTGAAGTTTGAATGTCGAAAATGATTTTTCCTGTATCATTAAGATAGTTATTTAATTTTCTAATATTTTCATTGATGATTTCTTCGTCGAAAGATATTTTAAAAATTGTTTCATTGAAGTTCTTAACAGTTGCAGAAGTTATTTGTAATTGTTTTTCCATAAGGGAAGTTAAATCGAGTTCTTGTTTTTCGAGCTTAATACGATTTAGTTGTTTTTACGCTAGGGTGATTAGAATATTTGGTGGCAATTGATTCGAATTGATTTGATAATCGTAAGAAAGATTCATGGGAAATGAATAACGGTTTTAAATCCCTGTATGTAATTAGTTTCATTTTGATTACGCTTCGCTTTTATATAACTAATGATGTAAATGTAAAATTTGTATAAAATGATGTATAAAATTAATTTAAGAATAGAACAAATGATAAAGCTAACATAGGGATTACTCATGATTTTATAGGGATCAAGGGGTTGAGCTGCTGTAGAGCTGGCCCTGTAAGATATTTATAGAGGTATTAAGATTATTGAAAAAATAAAAATATGTTTAATTACAAATATAATACGATGCTAAGATATTGATTGTAGAAAAACTTAATTAACTTAGTGAATTAACTAATATATTAACCTATTAACCTAAAATATCAGAAGATGCATTATAGGGTCTGAGCCTATCTGCATGCACGAGTTGATGTCGATTTGACTTCCTTATTGTGTAGTTATGATTAAAACCGACACGTATAATTTCGAATGGTCCTTCCCATTTAGGGTCTAGATTATTCGGATTTGGAACGCGTAACATCACTTTGCTACCTATTTGATATTGTGCTATGTTTTTGATTTGGCTGTCGTACCTATCTTTAGCCTTTTCTTTCATGGACTGTATGTTTCTTAATGCTGAGTCCCTAGCGACTCTGAGGCGTTCATTTAAGTCTCGTAAATAATCGCATGCTGTATAGTCAGGTATAGTCTTCATAGCGTAAAATGGTTTTGGTTTGTAACCAAATAAGAGTTCGTGTGGTGTGTAATGAGTTGAATTATTAATGGATGTGTTGTGACACATAATGGCAAAAGGAATAATTTTATCCCAGTTTTTAAGACGACGACTGTGGTACATACGAATGTGATCTCGTAGAGTTGCATGGAATCTTTCGAGGGCACCATTAGTTTGAGGGTGGTATGCTGTATTAAAGGTGTGGTTTGAACCAAGGAATTTGTTTAATTGTTTCAGGACGTTATTTGTGAATTCAGTGCCTTGATCTGAGTGAAACCGTTTGGGGATGCCGTAATGTTGGCAGAAATGGAGGAGATTTGTGGCTATAGTAATGGCTTCTTTATCGGGAATGGGATATGCTTGTACAAAACGAGTAAGGTCGTCTTGGAGTGTTAGAACGTACTTATTATTGTTGTCGCTAACATCGGAATATGAGACTAGGTCCATTGAGACTCGTTCGAATGGTTCTGTGGATTGAGAAGTTATCACCATAGGTGCTTGGAAGTTTTTCCTTTGGATTTTATTACGTTGACAAGTGACACATGATTCTATGTAATTTTTAATGTCGTTCGTCATTCCTTTCCAGAAATATTCGTCACGAATTTTCCTGGTGGTCTCTGTGATTCCACGATGACCAGAAAGGGGTTCGTTATGGTATGCTTTTAGAATGTTAGGTATTTCTTCAGGTTTAGGATGTTTGACGTTGTTTTGGCAGATAGTAATTTCACAATCAACATTTCTGCTAAATATGCTGTAATACGTAATTGGTCATTGCCTTTGAGCATACATGTAGAGTCATTTTTCAAATCAGGGATATAAAGTTTTTTGATTTCATTTTGTTGAAGACAGGATAGAAGGGATTTAAAATAATTTTCAGAGTCCCATGGGTCAAAATGGGTTGGTCTGGTGGGGCAGAAGAATAAGTTTTGATTATCGTTAGATATCAAGAGATCGACGTCGTACAGTGATTTAGGTTTTTCTAAGTAAGGTTGAGTTTGAGAACAAGAGCTTATAGCTTCGTTAAAATATAATTATTATCAGAGAGTTGGCATGAAATAGGAATGTATACGTTTTTGTGTTTAGGGCTCAATACATTGTCGGGAGAAATTTTCAATTTTGTACTAGCAATAGAAGGATTTTGTGAGATGTAGTGTTCATAGTTTATTTGTAAATAGTCGTTAGTATTTGGTGAGTTAGAATCGTCTGATGTTAAGTCGATTACGTTAGAATTCAAGATGGGAGGTCGGGATAATGCGTCTGCGTTTGTGTTTATTTTTCCGGCTTTGTAAATAATTTCATAATCGTATTCCTCTAATTTCAGTCTCCATCGCACTAGTCTACTACCTGGATCTTTAATGGAAAACAACCAGGTGAGGGGCTTGTGATCTGTAACGATCTTGAATTTCCTTCCGAAGAGGTAAGGTCTGAAATGTTTCACGGCCCATACTATGGCTAGAAGCTCACGCTCTATTGTGGAATAGTTTGATTCGGCTTTATTTAATGTTCGGGAAGCGAAAGCTATTGGAAGGTCTTTACCTACTTCACCTTGTGAAAGGATGGCGCCAATGGCATGAATTGAGGCATCGGTGGTTAGGACGAATTCTTTACTGAAATCAGGGTATTGCAATATCGGGGCTGTAGTAAGTATATTTTTACAAGTATCAAATGCTAATTGTTGGATTCTGTCCAAATGAAAGGGACGTCTTTTTTCAGGAGGCTAGTCAAAGGTTTGGTGATTTTACTGAAGTTTGCTATAAAGCGGCGATAGTAACCTGCAAGACCTAGAAAGGATTTAATATCTTTACACGATTTAGGAACTGGGAAATCTTTGACTGCTTTAACTTTATCGGGATTAGGTTTAACACCCTCGTCGGAAATAACATGACCAAGATAAGCTACTTCTTTCCTTAAGAACTCACACTTATCGGGCTGTATTTTTAATCCATGCTGTCTTAATCGATCAAAGACTTCAGTTAATTTTTGTTCATGCTCTTGGAGGCTGGATGCGAATACAACGATATCGTCTAAGTAAACAAAACAGCGTTCACCTTGTAGTCCGTAGAGTACGCTATCCATTGCGCGTTGGAAGGTAGCAGGTGCGTTTTTCAGACCAAAGGGCATGCGCAAGAATTCGAAGTGTCCGTAAGGAGTACTGAATGCTGTTTTGGGAACGTCTTTAAGATCTAGTTCGATCTGATGAAATCCGGAGGCTAAATCTAGTGTTGTGAAATAAACTGAATGTCCTAATTTATCGAGTATGTCGGTGATGTTCGGTAATGGATAACTGTCACCGATCGTTATGTCGTTAAGTTTACGATAGTCGATTACAACTCTCCATTTTTGATTACCGGAGGCATCTCTCTTCTTTGGGACTACCCATATGGGGCTGCTCCAAGGAGATGAGCTTGGTTGAATAATATTGTCGTTTAACATTTTATCTACTTGGTTTTTGACCTCTTGTTGGTGTACGTAAGGGAAGCGGTATGTTTTTGTATTGATGGGAATATCTGAAGTAGTGGGAATAGAATGTTTTGTGTGATTAGTGAATGTTAATTTATCGCCTTCGGTGTAGAATAGATCAGAGTAATATGAAATGATTTTATCAAGAGATTCGCGTTCTTCTTTATTTAAGTGGTCGCGTCTAATTAGTTTGTCAACTTTATGAAGATGGTGTTGTTGTCGATTCGATTGATCACATGTATTCACGGAATTTAATTGGAAACATTGTTTCGATTCAGTATACGGTTGGATATCGGAAATAGTAGGAATTGGAATGTGTTTATCTTCATTGCTGGAGTTTACACAGGTTATTAGGAAATTGTTATTCTTTACATTAACTAGGGCGCTTGGAATAGTTAGACTATCACTAATTATTTGTTTACGAACTATGGCTACGCCATTTACGATGTTATCACAGTGACACTTAATTACGGTTTCTGATCGTTTGCCTATCAATTGTTCGTTATTTATTTGTTTCATTTGTTCTTCACCTAAGAAGAAAAGTTTATATGATGTATCACGGACACGCATGGTTTTGGATTGAACATAGATGTTGACATTGAATTTAGACATGAAATCATTGCCTAAAATGCCATCTGCTGCGATATTTATATCAGCGATATGGAATTTATGTTTTGGAAATCGATCTAGAGATAATTCAGAAGTACCGTATGTTTTTATTGTTGAATCGTTGTTTGAGACTCCGATGATAGAAACTTTGTTTTTACAGTTTATTGGGTTATTACCGATTTTGTCTTTACGAATAACGGATATAGCTGCGCCGGTATCGATTAATAAAATGAGTGGCTGACCATCGACATGGAATTTACAGTGTAATAAGTTTTCAGGAGGAATATTCAGAGATCTAATGCAATACTGTGATTCAGGATTTTGATTTTGATCTATGTCGATTGGTTTTGTTTTATATTTGGATTTAGATTTTGGTTTGGATTTTAGTTTACGATTTTGTGTATAAGATTTAGTAGATACAGTGGATTTAGAAGATTCAGTGGGTTTCGTAGATTCAGTGGATTTGGTAGATTCAGTGGATTTGGTAGATTCAGTGGATTTGATAGATTCAGTGGATTTCGTAGATTCAGTGGATTTGATAGATTCAGTGGATTTCGTAGATTCAGTGGATTTGGGAGATTCAGTGGATATAGTAGATTCGGTGGGTTTTCTAAGAGACTCGAAAGTTTGTGTTTGAGTGCCAATATCGCGTGTCTGTTTACATTGATATTCGGCGTTGGTTTGAGTCATTGTTGTCGTGTTAACGTTTCTGATCTGGGCTTGTCCCCGATGGACTGGATTTAACCTTCGATCAGAGCGTCTAGGACGACTTAATGGAGTTGTAGGATGTCTGATTCCAGATGGTTCTGGGTGGTTGTCTGGACATTCGAGAAGTACATTGTAGCGGTTTCCGAGGAGTCCAGCGGGCACTCGGCCGCCTGCGAGTTTAAATTATTGATACGCGCGGGGTTATTTCTTGGACCGGTGGGTGCGGGTAACGCACGTTGATTTGTTATGAATGATGAACTAGGAGATGTGAACACTGCACGTTGGTTAGGATTTTGTTTAATACTATTATTATGTGCCCTTTTCCTACACTCGGCTATAAGATGACCGGGATTTTTGCAGTAATTGCATATTTTTGTGTTTGAGTTTGGGCGGTATTGTTGATTACTATTGTAGTTATTATAAGCACGGGGCCCTACAATAGGTGTGTGTGAAGGAATGCGCGATGTATTAGGCCTAAATAATGATTGTCTAGCACTGTTCATCAAACGAATTTTTTCCTCTTGCATCGCGAAATGCCCGGCATCGCAAATATTAGAAAACTCCTTTGTTCTAAGCATAACTCCAATGTCAGAGCTTAACCCGTTTATAAAAACATTAAGTGCCGTTTCTTCTGTTGATATTGTCCGGCCTAACAATGAGTCATCGGTAATCTCAGTTTTCAATTTTTCTAGAATTTTATTTTTGCACAAGTCGACTCTATGATAATAATCTGTGATGGTTTCATTGGGTTTTTGGAACATTGATTGGAGTTCAAGATTTAAGTGCGCTAAAGTTTTAACTTGAGAAAACTTTTGAATTAGAAATGATTTTAGTTCGGGCCACGTGTTGTATGTTTTAGTGTGGACATCCGAAGAAGATGGGCCAGTGATTTTATTGAGTGCATAAACTAATAATATCTCTTGTTGTGTTATATTTGATAATTTAAACGCGGAATCGCAAGATCGGATATATCTGTACACTTGCGATGTTTGTTGTGTGTCGAAATCGGGAATTAGTTGTAAGATTGTTTGGATTGGTAGTCCGCTGTCTACTTTCTGATCTTGAGGCATGATGAATTGGTAATAAGAAAGAAATAGAAATGGAAAAGAAATAGAAAAATAAAACAGAGAATTGGTACGTGAGGGGTTAGTTGGGAATTAGGATGAGCACACAAGTTTAAGCCACTTACCACGATAACAGTATAATCAGGAGCTGCATGGTCCGGCGAACTGGTTCAAAAGCCTTCGGCTACCGTGGTTTCTGGGCGATGTTGGTCCTCTTGAACTTACACGTTTTCAGCTCGTCTTCTGCAGTGGATCATGCGAGATCCTACCGACTGCGCCAAATTTGTTACGCGGTTGACTTAATAAACTTTTTAAAAATAAAATATTTATTAACTTAGATGTGCACAGTTTGAAATATGAATACAGAGTTACTTAAATCTATGAATACAGCTATTTATATTAATCAAGAGTATGGGATAAGTAAATATCCTAATGAAGTTTGAGTTACAAAATAACATCTTAATTACTAACAGTTATCTTAATGAATTGGCTGAGAAAGTCTAAGGGTTTGTAATTAGTAATAGTGAAAACAAGGATAACAATATTATCGACTGATCATTAGTAATCATAAGCAAATGAATAATGATATTGTTTGTGAGAAAGGTCTTACTTACAAAATAGAAATAGTAATTATAATATTAAGAATACATTCATAAAGTAAACGTTATTATATTTAGAAATGACTAATTTACAAACTAGAGTCTTATCCTAATGATTTATGATATAGTAACTAATAGATATTAGAAAGTATGTGAATATAATATTAAACATTATATGGTAGGTAGGTATCATATTATAACACGCTTCAAAGGATTCTTAAACCGAATTGAAGACGCAAGGAGATTTATCGATACTTCAGTCTCCCATCGATTCAACTCTCATTTCGTACTGTATCATTCAGACGGATGGACATCCTTATTTGTGTTAAGACAAATAAATGTATTGCGTCATTGGTCTGGAATTGGAGCACACAGGTGTGGTTTCGACAAATACCGCGGTTTCGGAGGTCCGCCGGAAGGGTCTGTGGAGTAAATATTCGAAATGCATTTAACAATCCTCCGAAGAATCTCATACTTGGGCCTTGGAATTTTTCAGAGTAGGTCAATATTTGGTCTGAGAAACGAAACGTTAGTAGAAATTCAGTATTCGTTTAATATGACCGAAGTTTTTTGTTCCAGTTAGTTATACTCTATTTGGATCAAATGTCAATCTATGTTACGTATTCTCAAGTAAATTTCGAGTTTTCTCCAGATAAATATTCATGATGTATTTTAAAAGTTTAGCAATTCATACTGTGGATAAGGTAAAAAATTAATTTTCAAATACACTCGGTATTTTAATATGGTACCTATGAAAAGAGAAACAAAGCACTAGAGTAACCTCAAATATTTCGTGTTTAGTTTCGGCCATGGAAAATATCAAGAATGATCACAGAATAGGTAAAAGATAATTTTTCTTTAAATGGTTGGATAGCAATTCATTATGGTATAAAGCATACCTACTAGAATAAATCTATAAGATGAAAGTCACAACATAATATCGGTGAACAAAATGTCATTTTTGGTAGATATACTTTTGGAAGGGTTTTGTATCATATCGGAAACTGATTGGTGTTATGGAAACATAACTTCTGTGTTTGCCAAGTTGTTTGATATGGTTCCAAATAATTTATTAATAAAAAAGAAAGCTAAGGTACTCCAATCAGCTTATTCACAGCCCACTGACTTGTTATTTCCAACATAATCAACAATCGGTTCCTATTATTACGATTAATTGGAACTCTGTCAGTGTTCGTTTTTGTTTTCGATCGTTATTACTGTTCGAATTGCTTCGTATAGAAATGACCGCCCGCAGCTACGCCCGTAGTGACTGATGCCTTGCCGAATTAAGTCAGCTATCGAAAAATCCGGCAACCAGTTGTAGGCTTAGGCAATTATGAGTATACTGGTCAAACTTTATTCAAACACCGTGTATATTATCAATATTTATCGTAACATATTTTATTTTTTGAATATCCGGCTTCAATGTTTTGTATCGATCGGAGAGCTGTCTTTTTACATTATACTAACGAGACTCAAAGTAACAATTGTTTATTGAATTGTCTTTGTTCAATTATTCTAACACCAAAAGCTTTCGTTATAATCGAAAAATTTAGTTCATATATAAGAAGTTTATATGTGGGAAATAAATATATTTCAATAATACGATATTAAAATAAAATATATCATGTGAACTTTATGGTACCTACTTAAATGCTACCACTGGTTTTCTTAAATTTTAGGATTTATTTTGAAAATTACTAACTTAGGTATAATGTCACCTTATATTCATTCATCATCAGCTTATAACGGCTCGCTGCTGTGTCCACTGGCCTTCCCGTTTAGCATAGCTATGGGGAGATTTGGAGGAAACCCACAACGCGGACAATTTACTTGCCATTTCTTTAGTTACTTACCGGTACTTTAGTACTAAAAATATATTTTAGGTATAATATAAACTTATTAGCACACAAATTAGTACATTTTTATAAACTAACGATACTTTTAAAGTTTCGCTGTCAAACTTTTAATTCATTAATTAAGTCACCTCTATAAAACAGTTCTATATTACTGGTTCATATTTTTATGTGAGAATTTATCAAAAAGTTTCACCTAAAATAGTTATTGGATATTAAAACGTCATATTATTTGACTACCGGCCTATGATATGGGTTTTCAAAGGTCGTAAAAATGAGGATGTCATTTTTCCTTATTAACCCAGTGATGCTTTAAATTGAGGTAGTTTTTGATCGCGATAACTTGCTGGAGATATATTGTTTCCTTAATGTGATTCTTCATTAACTTTACGATTTATGTTTTTCTTTAGCAAATATTTTATTGTAGTGATTAAATCAAAATTTTAGTTAGTGGTAGGCATTTTAGTCATTGTTTTTGAAACTTCTGAATTTTTGTTTGAAATTTATAAATATTTCAAAGGTTCGAAAGCGATCGAGTTGAAGAAAGAAAAAATCATGAAGCGCGTAGCTAACGCAGTTCCCGTGTAATCCTCGCTTCACGAAAAAGGCGTTAAAAGTTGTTCTGCTCCAAACTTCCTTCTTACATTCATAAACATTTTACTTCGCGTCGGAGTAACGCGTTCACCTGGTAATTTACACTTGAAATATTTGTACAGGTTTCCTAGGGGCGCTTTGCGGAACCTACTTATTCTGTACAGCTGTGTAAGCGTATCATGCGAGCGAGTGGTCCACAACTTGAAAATTGAAAACTTAACATGATGGTATTTTACATTTTAGTTTATGTGAGTAATCTCTGAAATTAATGTATAGTGGTGAAATTAAGTGGTAATGTAGACATAACAAATTTAAATACGCTATCTATGTTCTAATTGCCATGATTAAAATCGTAATGGTTTTACAAAGCAAAACAAATTCAAACTAAATGTTGTTTTAGAAAAGCTATTATCTATTTTACAAATATAAAAGTAACAACAAAGTGCCAGAAACATTGGAAACGTATTACTTCATTAAAATTAACCTTAAGGCAATTTGTTATTTAAACTGTTCAACATCGCGCTCGTTGCAAGATATCAGAACTTGTTGTTACTCGCCCACAACGGAATGTTATCCAAGCTATTATTTAGTGACAGATTAAGCATTTTTATGACAGTCCATCTATAGAGATTACCTAAATCAAGGTGTCAGTTACATTCTACGGTCGCTAACAAACGATATAATTAACAATCAATTTATAGCCACAACACGTTGCACAGCTTTCACAAGTTTCCCCTCCGATGGCCCAATGAAATATTTATTGGGAAATATTATTTGGGCACAAAGGGTGAAAAAAGAGTTGGTCTAAATGCGGTTCTAGTACGCAACACACGTATGAGCATGAACACGGCTGGTATGAATAACTTATTTGCACACAACCTAGACTAGTAGCTTTGTAGGTTATACTTACCAGCGGTTGGTTGAATAGTTTATAGTTTGCATTTGGCCGCAACGTAAGCATGTTAACTGTGGCTAGAAAACTAGGCTAGTGTTAAAGGTTCTCCGCGGCTTGGTGGGTTTATATCAAAATCGAGATTTGCACCAGCCCGAAGCACTAGCTATGTAGTTGCCTACTATTCATGAAGTACATAGTACTGCAAAATGGGTCATAATTAAATTAAAATAAAAGAATTTTATTTTATAGTATAAATATTCTGTTCTTTTATTTTAATATAAACATTGATATTATTTAAAATCATCATTAATTTTCAGTGATGCCGTTTAAGAACATTGTATATGTGATTTCTCAAAGCATTAAGTGTCTTTGCTTATATATTGATTATACATTATCATTTTTTCTATAGTAGTAGTTATATTCTATAGTACTCGTGTCTTGTCGTATCAATTTGTAGTGAGTGAAGTTTAAAAAAACTTTTGATAATATAAGAACAATATAAAATTGTTGTCATCTTCACAAATTGACATCATGAAACAGACATCTAATTAGGTGACCGCCAAAAACACAATAACACAAAATCCAATTTTCTCGAAGCTTAATCGAAAGGGTGTTTCGACAGAAATTGGATTCGATCCCTCAGCTGACTATCAATCAATTGATTTCTCAATTCCAATTCTTGGGTTATATTGTATTTTTTACTGTACACAATTGAATAATCAACAAATATCCCTTTATCGGGTCTGGAGGGCCGGTAACGGCCGTCGATACATCAGGGTTAAGGGTGTTCGATCAATATTCAATATCCGGCTAGAATTCGCCTCTTCCGATCACCGGATATTCCGGATATACCAACTACTTCGGTCCTGATTTATGCACCAGTTCACGCTTGTTTAAATTAAACTAAAACAGTACACATGAATGTAGCTTCTTACATATTCAATCAATATGGAGATACAATTTTAGAGAAGCTCATAACAATATTGAAAAAAGATATAAGTCTAAGTCAGTACATTTTATTGCACCTTAACAAAATAAACAAACGATAAATTAGCCACCGACGCAACCTACGGGTAGAGCGCAGAATCGAACTCCGCCACGTTCCAATATTTTTTTCGAATTTTGGAAATTATATGTACGTTATCCGAAGCTTAAATGAAGGAAAACATCGTGAGGAAACCTACGCACGCTTGCGAAGCGATTCAAAGTTGTGCGTGAAGTCGGCCAATCCGCACTGGGCCCGCGTGGACGAATAACGCCTATACACCCGCGTAAGGTTAGGCTCATGCCCCTCGGTGGGGACGTTTAGGGAGCTGATGATGATGATAAAATTAGGCATATAAGTCAAAACTTAAGGTGACTCCAATATTGCAGTCTTCAATTAAACCTTTTGTAGACGCTTTCAGTCTGGTCTTACAACTAAAAAGCTAACAAACATAAAAACAACAATGTACTCTCAAAAGGGAAAATTAAATAGAAGAAATCAATATCGAATAAAAAAAAGAAACTCAACAAATATAGCAAAATCTTCAAATAAAATTAATACAAGATATTGTGACAGTTCAATACTTTCCAAATAATTTACACTATAACAAAAGCAATTCAACACTCGAAACTTTGCAGACATTTGATGGGAATGTTTTAAGGGGCGAATACAAAAGATATTACAACATGTCATGCCGGAGTTAACAATTCAAAAGTCGTGTACAACTTCTGACCATCAATACTTTGTATAAACACGATTAAATAATAGTGCTTTTAAGAGAACATTTAAAGTATGCATTAAATACCCTATCAAATAATGAAGTCTAGCTACTCCATCTTCCTTAGGGATTACTTCTTTAAAAGGAACGAGAAAGTCTGGAATGAAATGATTTTTCTGCAATACTACATATCTTAGCGCATTTATTAACATGAGGGATGGCTTCAGTAAAATTCAATATGAAATAAAATTAGACTTAATACTGCTTCTGCCAAATAAAATTATCTCAAAAGCATAGCTTTGCGGTATACTGTATGTTATTATTATTAAACTTATGTCAACTAATTGTCAAACAGTTAGTTTCTTTCTCTTGAACCTACAGAGACAGTTACAGAGACTTGTTACAGTTCACTGCTGGACATAGGTCTCCCCCATTTTGCGCCAGATATCCCGGTCCTTCGCTTTACACATCCAACCTTTACTTGCGACCTCTCGCAAGTCGTCGGTCTATCAGGCCAATGCTACATTTGCCAAGATGCTGTCCCCACCCCAGAACTCGTCTGCTCCAACGGCCATCGGATAAGTAACTGGCCCACTGTCACTTCAACTTACTGATCCGGCGAGCATAGTCGCTAACCTTAGTTATCTTGTGGATAATTATAATCATTTCTGATTCTATTTATGATGTTATTAGTTTCTGATTGTATATAGTTCCTATGAGTCATGAGAATGAGCTTACCAACTCTTACAAATTTAATATTGTTAGTGTAGAATTAAGAGGCTGGATGAAAAGAGCGGAGGTCCGGTATATCTGGCGCAAAATGGTGGAGAACTATATTTAACAGTGGACTGCAATAGGTAAAAGAGAAGAGAAGAGAGAAGATATTTACAAGTAAGAAGATATGTATACTAAAAATAAAATTCAGTGCGCCATCAAGTTCCAAATTTAGCAAGTACTTTATAAACGAAACGCTGGCAAAATACATGATATTTTTTTTATATTTGCATTAAAAATATTAATTCACATTAGTACCGAGATTTTTATATCTAGTCGCTACATTAGAAAATCCATTTTCTATCTATTTAAATTAGTTTAGTTTCATATCTATGGATACTTTACTGGCAACGTAAACACAAGTAAATAAATACACTTGCTTAATTCTAAATATTGTAATACTACTTCGGTGCGCTAGGAAAGCTACATTATTAGCTGTGATTTCTTGTTGTATTATTGTGTACTCTGCGTTAATGGAATAGAGATCATATTAAAACAACAATTGTGTTTGTATAAAATAACTAATTGTGCAACTGTTACCGTGTTGGTTGTCGTATTATTGGGTTAATTGCATTTTATCAGTTCTGTTAATATGTTCTAATCCAAATGCTGATTAAGTTAAGCAACGGTTTGCTTATTAGAGAAATATATGAATAGAGTATAAAAGCGGCTGAAGAATGATGATATTTTATAGGTTTGCAGTTACTTAAACTTTTTATGTTATGTTAAACGTTATGTATAAAGTATACACCACATAATTTGTATCACTGTATTATATTAAAAATATACTGATTGGCCTGATGCTCCAAGCCAATCATTACAAATTTTTATTAGTTTCTAATCTGTCCAGAGGATAATGAAAAGGCAAACACTATGCAGTACTCTTTGGATAAGTAAAATCTCCTTTAAAATAAGTCAGATCCATTTATTTATCAGGCTACAAAATACACTTATGACCATGAAAAATACACAAAACAATACAATAAACACATTTAAACTACCAAAGTAAGGCACAAAAATGAATTTTGATACTTGAAAAAAAAAAATTATCGAGGAAACCTGTAAAATAAAAAACAAATACCTTGTTGTGAATATTTAACAAAGTTGCCTTTTATCGGGGTACAGATGAACTTTGTTGGAAGTGTGGCAAGTCAACATGACATGAGGTGAAATGTTTACTCGGTAGACAATTCAAGTTTCAATAAAGTTTATACTTCAGTTAACTCCGCCATTTGCTATGTATTTAAATACGAACATTTTCGGTTTGGCAACTATTTTGATATATTTTTGGTCCCATCGGTTCTTATGATAAGTTTGTGCTTGTTCTTTGATGAAATAGAATTGGAATAAACATTACTTAACTAAAACCAATCGGCCTCACGCTGCTTTAAGAGTATGTATACCGTTTGACGGCTTTTGCATTGATTATGCTAATATATAGCAACTGTAAAACTAGGATAATTAAAAGAAATATTTTAAATGGGATGAATTAAACGTCTATTGTTTAAAAACATTTAGCCTATATTAATTATTAACGGATTAGTTTTTCTTCAGAAAAATAGTTCACACTAAGTCGATGCATTGTTTCTTTGTGTTTTACTGAAGCCAATGTGGATGGCTTTATCTGACCGGAGATACTTGTCCGCAGAGTTCGACGTCCTTGCGATCGCATCTCGGACGATCGCGCAGGTGGATCGTTGCACCTGCTGTCCCGCCAACTTACCATAAAATGCGATACGAACCTACCCCGCGTTAAACATTCCCGTCCCGCTCATACCCCTACAAAAAGACGAGGATAGATGCACAATCACGGCCGACATTAACTCAATATACGGCGGACAGAACGCGGTCGAACGGAATATAAGTTTTTACTGGCGCAAAAACTATCGGAATTTCAAGTCTCGGATAGCGGCCGGGCGTAATCACCCGCCTGGGACTTTTAAAACAATATCTTCTCTTCATATTTCATTGGGCAGGTGTAATTTATGGGATGCTCTCTTTTCTCGGGCCCTGATTTTTGTTCACCCCTGTAGCATTGATCGAGAGGTCGGTGTTTTGTTTTTCTTGTGTCTACGGCTCGTCTCAGCCTTCTCGGTGTTTGCTCAGGAGTTTAGATTGGATTTTGCTATCTCTTTTTAACGTTCGTGTTTCGCTCGCAGCTAATCTTACAATCAAATAAAAAATCAATTACAAACAACAATAAAAGAGTGCGAGATGGAAAACATGCCCGCTTGGGCACGGCTATTGTTGTGAAGAATTAATAGGCATCCAAACGGATCGCAATATCACAACATCGAATCAATAAAGAAGCGTGTTGAAGAATCTCTCATTCATAAAATAACGGTCGAGCATTTTTAATCTGGCACTTTTATATTATGCTCTAACGCCCGTGTATTTCGTTTGCTTATTTGTGTAAACCAATTTTTCTGAATTTCTATAAAAAGATCAAGGTAAGACCGATTGGAGCATGTTTATGTTTTTCTAAGACCATTTTCTATTGTGTTTATATCATGGACATTTTCGTTATAATAATCTAATATACATTTATATATATATATTTATTCATAAATAAAAAAGGCATTCTATAACTTATTAAACACAACTAACGTTTAAAATAATACTGCCATTTTTTAGCAAACTAAATAATTACAAAATACAATTTACAGTAAGAAAACATACATTGAATGTAAACACAATTTGAAACTCTGCCTCTAGAGACATTCGAATCACTTTACAATAGACATACGAGTAAATATATCAAATGTTCACAATAATAAGAACACCAAGCGAGTTTAATGGAGTGATTTGAAACTTGAGGCGGAGTTTTTAAATGGAAAGTCACGTCTTTGGTTCGATGAACAATGCGTCTCAATTAAAAAGTTCATCGTCGCACAGCTCACCGGCATGCGGCACACACACATAATTACTTCGTTATACGAACAGTTTGGAGAATCAATCAGATAACTCTGAGCCTTTGGTTAGATAATATTCGATTGTTTGGATTTAAGCTCGACCTAATTTTCATTTTAAGATATATTATAACTAATAAGGATTTATTAATAAAGGACGTTTGATTAAGTAAGGTACACGTATCCAATCAACTTTGCTTGATTTTTATGATTAACATGGTTCACGAATTTAGCCTACAGTTTTAAAGACACCTTGTGCGTTCGTTCCTGTGGCCTAGGAAGTATGTTTAACCTTTGAGTTTATTTGTTAAAACTCGATAAATCGAATCAGTTAATATTATTAAGGTAAAACACCAAAATTAATGTTGGACGTACATTTATCGGAATCACGACTACTTGCATATAAGGCAGTTCACTCCGAAAGCGCTATGCAGCCCGTCACGATTATTATAAATAAATAAATATCCACTGACATTCATACAGCGCCATCTAGCCCCAAACGAAGCATTTGCTTATAATATGGATATTAAACAATAGATAAACATACTTATATACTTTTTTTTTTTATAATATACATAAATTATACCTAGAGAACACCCAGAAGAGACACAGATCCACAAATTTAAAAAAATCGAAAAGACATTGGTACTTCGCGGGATTTGAACCTGCGCCCTCCAGATCGGAAGGCAACAGTCCACGCCAATAAGCCACCGACGCTCAATTATGATATTAGGAATGCAAACAAGGAATTAATATAAACTTTCGTTCAACTAAAAATGGACCCGTAGAATGTGTAATACTCACACACCTAGATTTTATTACGAAACTACGTTGCAGGTGGTGCGGTATAAATAATATATTACGTGGTTAGTGCTTCCAAGTGTCTAGACCACAGACATCCGAATATACAATTAGACTGGACAAGCCGCCAAGTTTATAGGCAGTCCCAGTGTCGCAATTTATTTTCGGTTCTTACCTGTGAAAAGTTATTATATTTCTTTGGACACAGGATGGCATTTTGGAAAAAAAACGGTAATTTCTTCTAATTTTGTGCGTCTTGAATCGTCTCACAGAGCGTAAACTGGCAGCCAGTGTATGCTCGTTGAGCTTACATTTGTCGCACTTTAAACGCGGCTTGCCCCATCTCCTGTATTGGGAAATCTGTGGTCTAGACTTTCGGTGGAAGTCGCGTTTTCCTATATTATTTTACTCAGTAATACAATTCGTACAACTGCTGTTTCAAGTTAGTTTATATTCTGGTTTCATTTTTATTATGTTTAGTATTTCTGAGACTCCTAAGGGGCATATTGAATTCCTGGTAAAAGTAAACATTTACACATTGGTCACCCCCATTTAACATTTGTGTAAAGTTTTTAATGAACGTGAATATTGTGGTGTTTTATTTTAACGTGCTTTAAGTCTTTTGTGTTATTACGAAGTAATTAAATGTATAATATTTAGATTATGCATAAAAGTCGTCTAAATACTCCAATGAAATTTAATTCTTACATACGACTTAGGTTCCAAATGTTAAGAGCTTTCAGTTTGTGCATGAGTAGCTTCTGTTAATTGGTTGGATATTTTTTCATAAAAGCTATATGTTGTTTGCAATTGTTTAATTCCTATAGCTAAATTTAGTCGCTTAGTCTAAGGAGTAAGGCGATGTGTCATGGCCGTTTAGTTCTTTTGTTCATAAATATAAAAATGTTATTATATATTAAGCTTCTTGTTATTTATTTCATGTCTTATTTTTTTACTAAAGGAATAACTTAGTTCGCAATGTCCAAAAATACCGCGCTTGCGATTGGCTATAATAAATAATTTGTATAACAACCAGGCCAGGCCAGGGAGACTTAAAGTAGGGTAAGTTTTAATTGCAAGGAAATTATAGAGTGGCGACCACAAAACATAATTACTGATTGCGTTAATTATTGCCTTGTGTATGAGGGCAATAACTTTATTTTTAATTGCTGTATGCACATCCTTCAAGCATTAGGAGTTCATTGCTTAAAAAAGTTGAATAAAAAATATGTAATTTAAAAATACTTCTATTTTATTTAACTAACCAAAGACGAATTCTAGACAGATTTTAATAAGGAGCCTTCGTATCCGTCACATATTAATGACACCAACATTTAATTCCAGCCACACATCTGTCAAAGTCATCATGTAACTAGCCCCAGCACGAATGTCAACGAAATTGGAACAAGACAACAACGATAAGAAAAACAAAACGAAAAACTGGCCAGTACCGATTGCTGAAGAGAAAGCTAATGAGTTTGGAACACGAGTTCCCGAGATTCCGGGCCTTTGTTTATTGGATTTGTGTTGCTCAAACAACTTATTTTAATTTCTTTGTTCTTACATTCAGCTTGTTGAATTTGCGACACTAGCTCTAAGTTAACGTCCGGGATCCGTAGAGGACCAGATGAGAATGAATGTTACCTTCGGGAATAGTTATCGTACTCCAAAAGTACTTTGACGCCGGCTGCGGTCGTCTGGCGTGAAAAAATAATACTTTCAAGTCACGAATATGGCAGTAAAGTGGCCGAAAGTTCTGGGGAATAGTCTTAAGTTAGGATTTTGTTTCTTTAAAGTATTTTTAATGTCTTCATTTTCATTAAATTTTTAAGTTACATTAAGACACATTTTTGGAAATACAATGTTACTTCTTGAAAAATCTAATTTGGTTTGAAGTACGATGCATGCAACAAATTATGCAAGACATCTAAACTCATAGGTACCATTGTATGTTACGTACCATGTTGTCCATTGTGCTGCCATGATTTCCATGGTACATTCCATGAAATTCAAATATTCCTTTATTTTAAAATACTGAGAATCCATTCAATATTTTTATTTGTACAAAGTCTGCTGGAATAATTATGTGGCCAAATCGTTAATACTGATTTTAAAGAAAGACTTTATTAATTTTGCTAAACAACAAATACATAGTCATAGTGTAATTATTTTCGTGGATATAATGAAGTTTTATTTTTATTACATTGGGATCATCGGAAGTAAACACTTTCGCAGAAAATACACAGTTCACTTTAAAATATTTACAGTACACGATTTACTGTGCATATATTTTTAAGTGCAGGCCGCTGCTTTCAGATATATTTTTAAAAATTGAAAATTTGACAGTCCTACAAACAAGTATAAGCGTTTTTCGTTAAGCTTTACCAGCATATTTGCATTCCGTTTTTGTGTTAAAAAACGAAACATAAAAATCTACATGACATAATACAACAACAGTGTCTGGAACATCTGTTTTGTTGTTTAATACCTTATATTTTTAAGTTCGAGCAATAAAATCTTTAAGGAAAAAATTTATGAACAAACAAGCGGTCACTTGTAGCTTTTTATGGTTCTGCTCAACGGTTGTCACAGTACCATGGTTGCACTTTCACATGTTTCACGACGCGACTTCAACTTTACGAGAGTTCACAGCACTTGATATTGAATTGATTACTAGCGTCATCTTAAGTAACCATTGGATGAAATATGCATAAGTTTCGATTAAGATTGCTAAGTAAATTTATAAAATTTTTGAATTATTTCAAAAGAAAAATAAGATTCACCCGACATCCGGTGTATTAAGAACTAAGATCTGTACAAAGTTTTCTGAGTCCACCGCAGTGCCACACATAGTTTAGTGAAATATTAGTAATATCCACTTCTGTGTTTCAGGAGTAGAGCAATGTAGCTAGTCAATTTATTAATTACATGATATGTCACCTTGGGTAATGGGCGCAGGGAAATGTTGACCGGAAATAAAATGACTATCTACACTATACGGTGAATCGGTTAATACTGTCATATTATTATGAACAGGTGTATTAATTACCTTGTTGTAAGGCTTATTACACCGCCGTTAAGTCACATGTTTGTCGGTTTTTTACAGGCTCTACTATATGGTGCGTGTTCTTCCAAGCTCATGCATTGGTCCCATTGTCTCCGTTTTGTTAAAAGTCATCAAGCGGGCTGCAAAATTTCAGTTTGTAGTTGACGTCCTCCGTATTCGGACTTAGCGTTTCGCGTCTACTTTCATTATACAAAGTGGTTTTAGGTTCTAAATTCTATTTGTACCTTCTTATCTAAGTAAGGTTTCATAATACACTTATGGTAAAAAAACCTAAATCGCTATAGAAAACCGCAAATGATTTGTCGCCACTCTTCACAGAAAAGGACGGCACAAATCAGGATTAGCATCGATATCTTTTATTTGCCACATGAGATATTTATGGGGTAATTATATCAAGTAATTATAGTGTGGAGAGATAAATGCGAGAGCCGGTAGTTTGCGTGGAATTTACAGTTGGGTATCACGCTAACAATAGGCCGTTGGGCGTCGGCATTGCATCTCGTCATAGATTAGAAACACGTTCGAAGTTAAATCATAATGTAATTTAGGTCATGCTTTTATGCCTACCTAATCATTTTTTTTAACAATGTGACGCAAATAAATTAATAGGAACCTGTAGTTGAAAATAGTAGTATACGCCGAAAAAATCTCTGTGTTGAATCAAATTCCCTCATAGTAAATTTAAGATTTTTAGGAATTTACTACTAAAGTATTCTAAAAAAATATGTTCTTTTTTTCAGGTAATAAGCGCAATCTATAGAAGTAAAAAGTTAAATATCTGCTTGGTAAGTTTTTACATACTCATCATTGTATTAGATAAACATTAGTAATCATCATAAAAAAAACATAAATTTCAAGATGCTGAGGAATGGTCAATCTGCACTACTACATTCTGTGACATCGCCGACGGGCTTACGTTTTGCTCGCATAACGTTCTTGCCGGTCTAGACGCAATATCTCTAATTCGAACAATAATATAGACGTATCCCATAATTTTAGATTGCTTGCGAACAATTTGACCGGAGTCCAACTCGTTTATATACCCTGTTCATTTTTGGAAG
Source organism: Leucinodes orbonalis (assembly GCA_019425675.1). NCBI lineage: Eukaryota > Metazoa > Arthropoda > Insecta > Lepidoptera > Crambidae > Leucinodes > Leucinodes orbonalis. The sequence continues at coordinate 377,530 of PQWD01001828.1, read as the reverse complement.
GAATTTCTCCGCTTTGTACGGTCAGGTTCCTTTAGATACATTTAGATTTATTTTGAGTACCTACTTAACTGAATTTCAAAAAGATACTCATTTGAAATTAAGTTTTGCTTTGCAAAATTTAATTTCAAGCAAAAACGTTAACAACCCTATTGTTAAACGTGTTTGATTATTCAATATTGGGAAACAGGTATCAAACGCGCCCAATGCGTACAATAAAACTTTTTCTGGATTTCGGAAAATTTCCGAACTCAAAATTCAATTAAGTGCGTTATAAAGTTAGCTCTGTAATCACAATTGGTGGAACCCGTTTGACCGTTTAAAAATCGAACAAAAAGCTTTTACTTTGAAGGCAAATATGTGAGTTTATTAAAACAAAACAAACACGCCGCTCATTTTCAATTCCGCAGAGCGCGGCCGCTTCTTAACATGCACCCGAGCGGGTAGCGGTAGGTGTGTTTAATCTGAATTATTCCGACCTGACTGACAGAATGTCTGAGCGACACCCAGGTAAAAAACAATAACATATACACGTAACGCATTTTCAAAAGAATACCCGTACGGTGAATATTAAAAAGTCAGAGTCGAACCACGTACGGATTCGCAAACGCTTGAGTCACCGCTGATTAAAAAGAAGCGATTTTGGACAGGATGGTTGATGCAAACGTGATGCCAGAAACAACGTTGATTATTAAATATGAACGGATATTGTAATTTCGTGATGGGAAGGGCTTGCCCTCTGCGCATACAAATTAAGCCGCGTTTAAAAAGGAATAAAAGTAATATTTAAATTTGGAATTTTATGGCATCTTGAATGTTTTAATAGCAGAAATGAATGTGAGCGCAGCCGTTATGTAAGTGTTTGTAATGAGGAAGTTCTGTTTATGAACTTCGCTGTCATAATTTGTTTATAGTGATTATACATTTTAATATTCGCTTTATTTAATAATTTATTTTTAGCTTTTCCCGAAAACGCTTAATTGATTGTTTATTAAATGTTGATGTTCAGACAATTCTAAAGTTTAGTGAAAGAAATGATTATTATTTGAGTACTTACGCAGAATTCGAAATAATATCGGCAGGAAATTATAAATTGAGAATGCAGTGGAAGCGCAAATTAAGTAAATGTTGCCATTATCAGGATGGATGATCCATCTTTTAAGTGGTCTCGATTTCTGTGGCTCACGTCGCGTCCACACGGACCGTAATTATCTCGAATTAAGCGAGTCATTACAGGGGCGGCTAACGAAGTCGCTCGTCCTACGTTACAACCTTATAATCGGAAGGTTCTGTTTCGCCCCCGAACTTGGCTACTCACGGTGTTACCAGGTCTTATAATGGGCAAACTTTTCCAATGTTGCCAACGTCGAAAATTAGTATGCCGTGTAACAACGTTAATTTATAAATATTCTAACAAGTTTTTGTTACTAAGTTTCTATAAATAATATCCTGAATTTTTAAATCGAATATTTACTTACTTCTCTTTTGAAAAATTTATATTCCAAATATGATTGGGTGATTTAAAGAAACTTCTTTGAATTATATTAATAAAGCATGTATAATTTTGATTGGAATTAAGCATCTTATCAAGCTTACTAAAATCATGATTATTCTGTTATAAACACAAAATCTGAAATACTATATTTTAGCAATTTGTCCGTATTAGTTTCATAATAGACAATACAGACTTTTTTGCTTTTAAAAGTTACAAATTTGTTGGAAAACCTTTAACAAAAACAACCAGAGTTCGTTACTAAAGACACAGAATACATAATCATCAACGTTACTGAAAACCGTTTGCCGGCCGAGTTTAATTTCGTCCAATGTTATAACGATCGCTGCTATACTGATTACGCCCTGCCCTAAAACACATTTCTTTTTAACTATGAACTCAAATGTTTGTGTATTCTATCGATTGCATTCAACCAATTAGGGCTAGTTTACATTTAAGAGGCAGTCCTATAAATAGCACTTTAGCAATAGCATTTCGCCCTCGTTAACAAATAGTATTTCTTTTCCTTATAGATATCGTTAGCTTCAACCTGAGTCCACTTTTGTACATATGTCGTTGTTCACCAATTTTGCGCTGGATGTTTTGGTTACATAACAGATTTAAATTTGAATCAAGGATTTTATTTTCAACCTATCGCAGGCCATTGCTGGACATACGTCTCCCCCATTTTCACAAAATCCATACAAATATCTATAGTACGTAAGTAGTAGTAGTAGTGTAGTAGATGATAGTAAGTACTATTATCTATTACAACTATCTACTATAACCTAGTTTAAAACAAAAAAGCGTATTCAAGTTTCCTCAAGCGATTCCACGCTCTCGTTTCACCGATGACCGCTATCCGACATGACTAGTCCAATTGTTTGAAACCATCAATTTGAATAGCGATTGTAAACAAAAACAAAAGTCTAACATTGTTTTCGATACGGCAACGCTCATAACTGCGGTCGGGCCGCAGGTGCGAATTGCGAACAAAAACACGCAACTGCGGCGAACGGGATGACCACAAACTCGTTCGCGCTGCAATCATCTCGAATGTTCTATATTTAGACGATGTTGGATCGGCATCTGCAAGATGCAAGTGACTTCTGCCACGCGACATTAAAACCAGCCTATGTTATTATAACGTCAAACTGCCTCATAGTGGCTTACAGTGGGCATAATATTAAATCCTATTTAGTAAATAATGACAGGGACAAACTATAGTGGTTATATGAGTATTGCTTTGTCAATTTTTTAGAATTAGTACTGAATTTTGCTATCATTGCGTTAAGCAAAAGATGATTCGTATATACTTTTAACAATTTTGTAAAATTTAAGCAACGATAGAACTATCCGAGATACGAGTATACATGTGGAAATTATTCTGCATTAAAAGCAAATATGGGACATTAAAAATCAGTCAACACTCATAGGAATTGCCGTGCTCCAGTGTACACTGGACCATTCTAGTGTACACTGGAGCACGGCAATTCCTATACAATTAAATAATAATTGATTCATGTCAAATATATTGTTCTTATGTATATTCGTGTTATTCAATTATATAGAGTAAAAATTAACGGTTTATAATACTTGTGTTTACTATACTAAAATGGATTGAAAGTTAAGCTGTACACCAACGCGTAGTATCAAGCCCCAATGTATGTAAATCGTCTAGTGTCAACGAGTTGAACTTTAACGAATCGTGACATGATAGATGGCAACGTTATTTATTTATCGCAGGCTCCACAATAAATGTCGACATTTATCTTTCTTAGCATTAGCGCGTTAAAATCGCGTCGCCTACTGTCTGCCATAAATCATTACCATCAAACTGGTAACAGCGAACGTCGGCTTTCATCGGACGCTTTCAATCTGCTCGCCTTTATTTCATTACAATAAGTAATTCACTCGCCTCCCATTCACTCACTTTTCGGTAAACATCCCCTGAAATTGCCAATAAATTCCCATCTTAAAATCCGTCGACATTAACGCAACCTTTCCCAACAATAGGTCTCAGCTCATGAAGATGTTCACTTGGACGCATTGTGAGCGCAACAATAGTTTTATTTGACTACAAGCCCACTGCCCACACGCCTCGGTAAATGGTCAGGATTGTATGAAGATGTAAAAATGAATGGCCCACCTTATAAAGGGCTAATAATAAGTTCCCATGCGGCTGCGATAGGGCTATTGTTCGGTTTTTTTCGGGTTATCCGCGTAGCTTCGTTTATAATGGGGAAGGTGTCAATCGTGGTCGGGCAGGCAGGTGTACCGTGCCGGTCGATACAACCAAATAAAAATGCTCATAATTTCATTCTGCAGCTGCCCGTGGCCGTCAAGCGGCCATCGATTCGTGCCGGCGTCGTTTCTTTGTATAACTATACGAATTCCACAAAATATTATCTGTGAGTCATTATTTTTAATCCGTATTCTACGGTAGTACGAGGATAGGCGACTAGTTGACGACGACGAATAGGTAGTTGTTGTTTTTATACTTACTTCATTCCGATAGTCATGCGCTCCTTAATTACGCCGTAATGAAACTTATGTTTTGTCTTTTTTTACTGTGTAAACTTTAGTTTAGTAGAAAAGTTAGAAGGTTTCTGACCGTGAGCCCTTTGCTAGAAATATAGTCGTAGAGCTTTGTTCGCTTTCAAGGGCTTTGCGTGTTAACTTGTTAAGTACATAAACCCGCACGGTACTCCTAAAAACATTCTACAGTATAACTATTTGCGAGAAATGCCATGCAGCTATGACCGTCGTAACTACTTAATACGTCGGCAATAAAGCATTTTTAAACACATGCCACAATAAAAAGCAAAATTGTATGAGTAATCCCGACTACAATTTTGTGTAAAAACCACCATTGCATTCTAAGTGTTGTGAGTGTAAAATTGTTAACAACACTTATTATGTTACACAAATAAATAATAGAATAGGTGACATTATCGCTTCTGTATGTAACTAATCAAAGAAGCTGCTATTAAATCATTTGTTTGTAATATTTAATGGCGTAGAGTCACTCACAATGGAAGTACAAGTAATAGGTACCAATCCATTTTCTGTAAAAAAATATTATAAACGTTAAGAGCTATTTGTGTTACCTTAATAACATAGGGTCGAATATTTTTAGAAAACTTTTGTAACAATAGTAGCTTTTGAATGATTGCGCATTTTGGAAACCATAATTAGACTATAACTAAACATGTAATCGATAAAATTGTTTCATAAAATACTGATAGCTTTTAATAACCTGAAATTAAATGATGTTTTTAACCCTATAACTGCCACTTTTGTCAGAGACAATAGATTTTCTAATTGGACTGATCGATGTGTGTGTGGATGACTGTGTGATAAAATAATGCCTGTGTGGTTTGCCAGGATTAAAGTCCCGGGAAAAATAGACGATCTATAGTTTTCCCACTTTTAGCTCGAGTGGCAATTTTTTCCCTATTATTATTGCACATATTTTTTCGTTACGTTATTAATTTCTCAAAATAGTACTCATATATTTACTCATTCTTTCATAAAACCAATAACTCGTAATGTTAACAAAATGTGTACGTATGTTTTCCTTGATATAGCCAACACGAAGGCAGCGCTATTTGATTCAATAAAAATACATTCTAATAATGGAAGAAATATTAAAATCCGTTTAATATAATAACAAAAATCCAGCCGGCACGCGCCTCGCCCCGCTAATCTCCTCTGAATAAAACATAAGATGCCCGATAACGTACTATTAGGGTTAAGGCACACTTAATACGGCTTTGTATCGTCGATATAGGGCGGGTCTGCATAAGCGCCCGCCACACCTCAACAGCAAGCGCTTGAGAAAATTTATATTGGGAAATCATGACTGTATGGGCACCTAAGGGATACCTGTATGCACGTTTATTGGCGTAGGAACCTGAATCTCACCTATGTGGCGAGGGTCCGAGAGTGGACGAAACCTTACTCATTACAGAATTACTCATCAGTTTTGGGTAATCTATATTCCCGGCTATGTATAAGTAAAGTGATGAATTTTTGTAGTATTGGCAACTTAATAATTAATCATATATGAGTATTTCTAAACAAAACACATTGAGTAATATACCTACATATTTAATAATGTACACAAAAATATTTCTTATGTTTCTCAAATGAAATCCAATACAAACTTATGTTTCTTTTTTAGTAACACATCACTTGAAATCTATACTAATATTATAAAGCTGAAGAGTTTGTTTTGTTTGAAGCTATCTCAAACTACTGGTTCGATTTGAAAATTATTTCAGTCTTAGATACATTTATCGAGGAAGGTATAGGCTATAATCATCGCTACAAGCAATAGAAGCGAGCAGCAATGAATAATGTTTCAAAATCCGGGGGGAAATTTCTTACTTGGAGATTCCGCTGCGTACGCTGCGTAAACGGTTAAAGTTTCGCAAAAGTCATGTATAAGAGTATTGTTACCCTTTTAAAGGTCTACAAAAAAGTCCGCGACAGCATATGTCTATCTTTTAAGGTTAGCTCCCTATAACATATTTTTTGATAATTTTTTTTCTAAAATAATGCATCATTTTGCGAAGCTATTTTCATAAATATGATATCAATCGTTATCCAAATAAATACTTTATTTATCACAAGTATTTAATTTTAAACAAAATTGCCCTTTACATCATTCAATTTAAATGAAGACTTATGAGATATCGCAGTTTTAACTCACCTATATAAACGAAGTAACGGGTGAAAGAGAGCGTTAGGCCAAAGTAACTATTCCACGCGGATGAAGTCGCACGCAAAAGCTAGTTCATTATAAATATATCTTCGAATTCACGTTTTATTTTCATCCTACAAACAGACCAACACTCTAAAATCAATGTTAATACATTTTCAAAGTTACAGTTTATTTTAACCCTTTCTACATTCATATAATCATTGTGTCACCCGCATGTTATACAGCGTTTCAAAAGAAACTATAATAATAAATATGTTTTTTAACAAAACCTATTTGAGACAATTTGTGTGAATTCAATAAAGGCAAATGTGGTTTCAGTCCCGGGGCGTGAAGCGTTAAACAGATGGCACCGACTTTCGATTCACAGTTGGTTAAATTTAGAGTGAAATTTGAATAAAGAAGAGATTTATGAATAAGCAGAAGGTGGCTTGGACCAACCCTATAATTTTGCCACTTCACAAAGTTGAGACTTGTGAATGTTTAACGCAGTTTGCCCTCGCTGTGTCTTGGTTTGAACCTTGTCTGTCTTAACTATGTCAAATATGTCATAATGCTATTAGATCCGAAAAAAACGGGTTAAGATTTAAATTTCTATTTTTCATTTTATTTAAAATTTTGATTAGAAGCAAAGCATACCAACCCTAAATCTATTGTTTTTTATTGTAACGAACGAGCACAATTATATTTACCATTTATAACAGCACGTTCAGCTTATTGGTATTTGCTAACGTTTAAAAGAAAATTCATCAAGACGAAAGGGTAATAAAGCATCTGCTAAATTACGTGTTCCCTCAAGAAAGGGGAACTCATCCTTATGTATAAATGAACGATATCCTCCGTGAAACCGAGGGAAGCGCTAAGGGCGCAGTTGCTAATGTTGAGGCAAATCCAAGGAAATTACAGTCTCCGTTAGTTAAACATGATTATATTGATTTTGAAGCTTTCGCTTTGTGTAATATGTTTAAGACAATATTGGATATTTGATATTGTTTACCCCGTACATATTATGTGGATTATAACGAAAATTAACTACCCGTATGGATTTATATGTATGCGTGTAGCTCACGTTTTGGTAAGTGTAATATGTTTGTAATTGTTTGCTAGTTTTGTTTAGGTTGCCGTAATTTATCTTAATTTAATAATTATTATGACTACACATTGAAAAGTTTACTTATACGCATACTAGGAATACACATATTTAGTCATGATAAAATATTTATATCCCCATTACTAAGTTTGTAAAAATATAGGGCCTGCTTTAGAAGACGTAAGCTTTCCTAAAGCCTGTTAATTTCATATAGGTAACCTTTTCACTAGTAACTCATTCATAGCGACAGTGCCTCCCGTGAGGACAAAGCCTCATCCTATTACTCTATAATTCTGGATGGAAGCATATCTGAATAATTGTACATTAACCGTCTAAACATGGACATTAAATATTAATATATGTGTGGCGCCGTTCGCGCAATCTCTCTGTATCAATTAGACCCGCCCACGCGTATCGTAAAGAACCGAAAACCCAGTGTCTCTCGATCAATTTGCTTTATCATTGGATGCTCTGTTATCGACGAATAAAATATTTACAACACAATAAACCGGCCTCTAAAATAATAAAGCTAATAAGCGATAACACCGCCCGAGACGCGATAGTAAGGTGAATAAGTAATGCGTCTACGTTTCGTCCACAAATAATAAATGTAGCAAGGTATCATTATTGAACAAATGTGTGTATTAAACTGAACACCAAATGTTTGCTACAAATGAATTACTTAATTAAGTAGTACTTAATTAAACCTTGACTAAAGAAAGTAAGTGCTAGAATATATTGAGATTATATGCACGTATGTTGTTAATATAGGTAATTGCCTATCTATTAATTTCTTATTTTTTTTCTTTATTGACTCAAACGGTATTTATCAAATAGCCGCAATCATTTGAAGTATTTGAGAGCCTGAGCGCCAATTTGTACACGTTTGTGTAAGTTTGTTGGTTTGTCAGAACTAAGTTCTTAAATAACGTTAATTATGTAAGTAAAGTTGAGCTGAACAAGCCATAAGAAATTTCTATTGCACTCTCTTCCATCGCAATATTGTGATCATTTATTTATTATATGAACAATGATTTAGTAATAAGTTACATCATCATAAATCATTTTAACTATGTCTAAAGCAAGATTCATACTTTCTTATCAGAGCCAATATTAACATTGTGATGAATGAATCTCTAAGCTTGTAATTTTATCAATGAATATTACTGACTCAATACGTGACTGCTGAAAATAACTGTTATTCATAATAAATAGAGCTAAAATAATATCAAAACGTTGCTTTTTTGTTTAAGGCAATGGTCTCATCTGTAGTGTTCTCTCTATTTATAAGTAATATCAGGCAGCTCTTTTGCCTATTTATACAACACAATAGCAACTCGTGTTTCTTTTATTCGACTTACACAACTGTTTGAATGGATCTTTCTTGATATTATATTTTCCTGAGATTTTTTTCCGTTCATGGTACCTCAAAGCGTTTTGGCTTGCTTGTAAAAAAATTATAGATACGGAAGTACAAGGCAGTTAGTAGTTGCATGTTTCTTTCCTGAATAGCTTTGGAAATCTTGAATTACCCATTATTTTCTCAAGATCGCTTTGTAATTATTGGTGAAAATATTGTTTTCGCAGTCAGTGTTACGTTTTCTATGTTCCGTTGTTATTATTGTTTATAAAAACATAATTATAATTATTACTAACTAAATGAATCATTATTATCTTTGGTTGACGTTGTCTTTAGTTGCTGTTCAGAACCCTGCAAACAGCTCCTGTGATTTCTACTATGGTAACTTGTGATACTGCTGTTTTATCTGATATCAGCATGCATTGAAATTCGAAAACAAAACCATCCTTAAAGCAATTCCACTCCTTCATATTCTCCTGGCACGCCTACGTTGTGAAGCTGAAACCGTCCTTATATCGTGTACGTTCGCGCATCGCAATCTAATACGGGCCAGCAAACACTTTACCCAAACAACGACATTCTACATAGTATTTCATTTCTAGTTTACGCCTCTTATTGATATTCTCGGCACATCGGCGAGATATCAGCGAGTGGATATAAAACTTAGCGTGGGACGTGGTCCGATTGATAGCGGACATATCGGATGACAGATGGATAAGCATAGTGTGATTTATAAACAATCATTATTTTTCAACCTTAAATAATATTTCCAAACTGTTACGCCTTCTATATTCATGATTGCTTTTTAAGTATTTTGTTTGGGCGATAATATAACAAAATAATATGTAGCTATGGTGAAAGCATTGCTTTGGGTATCAATATTTGACAGTTGATATAATCTATGGTGTACCTGGAAAAGTGGGAGGATTTTTTTATATGATACTTGTTTGAAGACTACGTGGAACATAATATAGGTACTTGCATTATGTGCCCTACCGAAGATAATTTTTTAACAAAAACTTAAGTTTTAATAGAGTATTTCATGTAAGAAAACAATTGCCGTTTTAAGATTGTACTTCATTCTAGACACTTTATTTATTTCTTATACAGGTACAGGTGGCTGTCAAAGCGAACTACGTGTAGGTACCTTCATACAATATGTTATATTATTGTTTATTTATTTAATTAATGTTTTTTATATAAATAATTAATATGTAATATAAGTATTGTGATTCCCCGCTTACACTGGCCCCGTACAGTGTAGTAGGCAGTCCACATCACGACTCACGGTGGGAGGCGCCGGTCGGGGGTGGCCTACAATTCAATGTGCTTTGTTTGTTGAACGTTTCCTGCTTCGCGAACTACACTTCAACGATTAGGTTGGTAATGCAAAATACATATCTGAATGCCCTTGCATTGTTAGAATGCTGGACCTGTATGTTGTATCTTAGAAATCTAGCAAGTGAACAATGACAGCATTCAGAGGCATCAACTTAGTTATGCAGGATATTATCCACGAACTTCCTTACCTTTATGTTATATGTCTTTTATTTTAACGCAAGACGTTGTCTAAAGGACTTTTAGAAATAGGTATTTATTTCCGGTTGCAGGTTTATTACCTACTTAACTAAAACAATATTATTTTTTTTTAATTGTTACTTTATTGAGTTTGTTCTCGGTAAAAACATGTTCCAATCGTAGTTGTCTTAATGCACTGCGTTAAACTAGACATGACTTGATAAAACCTAATTCATACGTCTATTTTTGGTAACCTTGTATATCACCTGCTTTATGTTCAAATATTGTATTGCTATAAATAACTAGCAAATCACATTTATGGTTTTTAACTTGCTTTAAAACATAAATTGTGCAGGGAGAACCCTTTGTGGATTAATTTAACTTTTTATGAATTCAAACCGTGATCCAGTTATCGTCAGACGTTAGGTCTACTCTAGATTGGGATTTAACCGGTTTAGTGTTGTAATGAATTCAAGTAGACGGTTCAAATATTGCAGGCGGTGTATCGGCTATGTGAACACAATAGCCGCATAACTTGTCACAGACCTGTATTAACATGACACCTAAACGCATCATAGTGGTCGGCCATATTAGTGCGTTTACATAGTCAAGTGCACTCCATTGAACATTCTCAAACACGCTTAGTAGTGACGCGATTCAACATCGACACTACGGTAGATCTGTGGTATCGATTAAAAAGTTGTTTAAATACTCATTCCTTAGAGCTTTTTTCGAATCTTACTTGGTGTGCCAACGTGATAACATCACATTCACTAGATCAGGATTTGTAGTAGGTTTAACCAAGACTGGATGGATGCATAAACTAACTAAATTCGGTAACGAACATTGTGTAATAATAGTAGAAAACTGGTTTCATAGCGTTATTTTGAAACAATCTAATTAAAATCTAATAGAAATAATAATCTTTTAAAAACTTGTCTCTACAAGTTTTTGAGACTTAATTCTGACAATTTGATATATTCCTGTATATAGTACATGTAATTAACTTTTTATTTTCATTTTTAGTATACAAGGAAATAATTAAATCCTTATAAAAATATCGATATCAATTTGCAATAGGGCATCCCTTACCTGTAGACAAACCTTCACAAATATATTCAGCAGGTGTCCACATATTTACATACAATTTCCAAAGACATACATACGATAACACCCTCTTTAGTATAAGATCCGGTGGGATTGGTTTCATAAATGCATTGTGAGTGTGCATTTGGAAGCCTTAATTGAATTACTGATTTGTTGAGTGCAACAAAACGTGCAATCGAGGGAGTTGTCTGAATATATTTATATATTATTATGTCATTAATAACAATTTGTCAGTAAAGTCAATGACTTCATGATAAAGTACTAATTATGAATTTCATCAATTATTCCAAGTGTGGGAGAGCCCTAACCCTAACCGATAATGATAGCCGATGGCCGATGGGGCAGAAAGGTTCTCGAGTGGCGTCCACGTAACGGAAAGCGAAGCGTAGGCCGACCCCTAACCAGATGGACGGATGATCTGGTTAAGGTGGCGGGTAGCAGATGGATGTCAACTGCAAGGGATCGGTCCGCGTGGAAATCATTAGGGGAGGCCTTCGTTCAGCAGTGGACATAATTAGGCTGTAATGATGATGATGATGATGATTCCAAGTGGTATGTTTAGATCTTGCATATCAAGCAAAAATCTATACATATCAATTAAATTGGCGCATTTGTTTGAAATATTCTAATGATCATTTTTAGCTTCATGCATATAAATATACATATATGCGGTACATACACCAAACGACATTTCTAAAATTTTTGTCTGTCTGTTCCGGGTAATATTCACTAGACGGATTGGACGGGACTTTTTTGGCAGATAGCTGATGTAATAAGAAAAACTCACGCTAGATTTCTTATCTAAAAAACCTTTTTATTTAGAAAAATAAAGTAATGTTGTACCGCGCTGCAAAACTTAACGTAGCGATTTTAGTTTATGTTTTATTGCGGAAGAATAAATAATACCGCGAGTAATACCGCAAATTTATAAGCGGTTTATTCTATAAGTAACGGCTGTTTACTATTAAACAATGTGAAGATTGCCAATAAAATTATGGTCCCCATTGTTCAAGTCATATCCAGACAATTAGGTACTGAACAAACAATACACCGATTCCAGTATTTCTGTTATCAATATTTAAATTTATTGTTATGGGTGCTTCAATAAAGGCCACGATCGGCCTCTCCCGATACCAGCATGCCTTCGAGAAACCAGTTGTATTGTTTCCATATCTTGCGAAGACAGAACTGGCTATCATATTTATGTAAGGGCTCTCCCACACGCAACATTTTGCATCCGCAAGGGTACTACAATCAATTGTGCGAGATCGCGCGATTAGTGTTTCACGCAACACGAACGACCATATTGACCATACGTGGAATACGCAACATTGTTTTACGAACATTGTGATACGCTGATACGCAGGTTACAAAGTGTGAACTTGCCTTATTGGTAAATTCAAATAAAAGGACACACTTGAAACAGGAATTCCATTTCTTTGTTATGTTAGTATGAAGCGAAGCTTTTTTATTTGGAAATAACACTTTATTACGAATGAATTACTTAAGCAGAGTGTAACTGTCTGAAAAGGTAACAAGCTAATAAAACATCAGAGAGAGGGGCAATAACAAAATAGAAAATATTACGGGCCACTGATATTTCAATTATAAACGCGCTTTGTATTGAAGTAAAATTCAACGGACCTTATTTTACTGCCGTAGGGAAAATACCTAAATTTTCTACGTAACTTCTTCAAGGGTTTATGACATGACGTAATTATTATAAACCCTCATTGTAATTCGTTTCGTATAAAGTTGTTCGAAGTAAATATTTTTTGCTTATCTACAGATACAAAAGTGTTCTTGTCCCGACCATGGTGTGTAATAAAATACAATGATTATCTAAGAACGAGCCCACAATCTTGTTAAGTGAAGCCGTTGGTACAGTCGTAATGATATTGACAAGGTTTTTATCACGCACTACCATCTATGAAAGGCCCGGTGCGATTATCGTAATGCGAGAAAAAAGTTTCAAAGTTATCGCTGTCAATGCACTCTTTCGTACTTTGAGCACGCCACAGTGTTTCGTATTATTTGAAAGTCGAATTTTGGTTAGGTAATTGTACGCTGAATCACCTAATTGTCTGAATAGAAAGATGATTTCGTGCTTCGGGGAACGTTAAGCCCAAGTGCATGTACCAATGTAACGACTATTTTAGTATGAAAGTCGTTAACACCCAACAATCTTCATCTTCATTAGCTTGTTTGGTGAGTTATGGCCCAATCCCTCACTAGATTATTGTACTAGGCGGTCTATGCCCTGCAATGGGGCATTACAGGGTCGCATGTTGGTGGCAACTCACTGTAAACACACGCCAATCTCGGAATGGAATGCTTTAGTCGAACGTAGTGATGTTACGAAATCGTCACCGAACGAATTATTATCCGTTAATGCAGTCGTAAGATTTTAGTGGTTTACAACCAACACTTAGTACTAAAGCTCGAATTACTTGGCTTTGTGTTACGCGTTATCGGAAGAACTTGGTTAGTTTGATACCAGAAAATATTAGGAGGTGTTACATGAAGTTTTATTTATCCTATATAATTTTACTGCATCGTCTTTGTCAACGCTCTTCATTTACATAATCTACGTGTGATAGTATAAAATATTCTATAGCGAGAAAGTCGTGAGTTTGACTCCGGTATCAGTAAGCGGGCACTTGTGAATCAATGGTCCCAACTTTATATTCTTTTTATAATGGTTAAAGTCGGGGTAACGTAGTAAAAATGAAAAGATTTAATTCTTTAAGACAAGGATCTGTTATTTAAATATTATTTATTTCATGTTGGATAGCTTTGTGCTATTCAATATGAAAAAAAAACAAATAAAACATTTTTAAATTTATATAATTTGAAATAATTAAGCTTACGTTAAAGTGTGGACTGCGATAAGGTGCCGAGAGAGAGAATACTTTAAAATTCCCTTTTTAGGGAACCTTGCTTTTATAAGCTCAAAAATGTTGGGTACAATCAGATATTATTAATCATAGATACAAATCTGGTAGGTATAAGAGTTGTGAAGTAAGAACAAAAAACCCAAAAAAAGTACGTACGCCAGCTCAATCTCGTTCGGTACATCGTTGTTTCAATGAGCTATATAATTTGTTACCGATACCCGTAGACGATCCAAATGACCGGAATTACCGTTACCGAATTCAGAATGATGACGAGATAGGAATCTATTAATAACATTCGTTCAGTGCCGACGGACAGATCTATAAATGATGAGTTTCGTTTCATCTTAGATCTTATATCAACGTATGATTGATGGAGCGCGCCGTATTACTTAGGAATTCTATTAGGTACAGCCATTGTTTTGTCGGCCATTATACTTGCATTAGCATACTTTGGTTTTGCATTAACGTTAATAATAATTAGTTAATATAATGTTTGGATTGTACTGCATTGCTACGTTGCCCCATAAAAACACATATCGCAGCTTTAGGAGGCATTTTTTTGTGTATAATATAAGGAAGCAGTTATATACGTATATAGTATAGATACGATTTTTTTGTGTACAAATTATGTATTTTAGTCTTCTTCAAGTAGTGTCATGCAAAGTATATGCAAAGTATGTGCAAAGTGACGATATCCAGTAATTTAACTGCCTTTCTCAGACGTAATCGAAACTTGTATTTCTAAAATAACCGGAAAATCAATTTTGGACAGGATCGCAGAAGTGAGCAGTACGAAATTCAAACATTAAAATATACGCAACATTTGGTATGAGTTCTAGTTTTTTCTAAAATTGTGAATATATTAATAGATGCCACTATAGGCTTTATAAAAATAAAGCCTAACTATTAACATACACTATTCAATAATAACCGTTACTGAACAAACAATAATACTAGCTTATTTAGTAAAGGGAAAAAAAACTTTCTGTCATTCTTTTTAAACGTTAAACCACAACGTCACAGTTCACGTAATGACGTTTTATTTGCTATGGCAGTTATTTTCTTACCAATATAATTTTGGTTAGAAGCATTTACTTAAACCGTTTAGGTATCGTTGTTTTTTATGTATTTGGAATTTTGTGGTGAGTTGTCCAATAATTTTAAACTTTTTCTTATCTATGTTTGTTTTACTGGCGTATCCACCATGTGTATTATATTGGGCATTCAAATATAGTAAACATTACTGTATTGTGTGCTGTAATGTGCTTCTAGTAAACGATTTTTAAATAACCTGAGTTTAGATTATCTTTGCCAGTAATCAAAATATAAGCATAATAATTAAATAATGACTATAACAACCGTCTTACTAGTTTTCTACTGGCTGCTTCCGCTGGCTGGAGGCCATAGTGGGATTATTAAATTACTGATAATTATATGTTTCGATTATTTATGTATATTTGTTACGGATATATTCGTATTTCTAATGTAACCACTATATGAGGTACATACTTTTAGCGGTCTTTACTCCAGAACTCGTTGATCATTGGTATTATTTGCCACATGAAAATTTCAAATATTTTATCACTTACCATTATTATTAAATTTTGATTCATAGTTCACACTCTTCGCATAACATCCCATTGTGTAGGAATTGGACCAACTTTGTAGGCTCACTGCACGATCTATGCTCGCGCCCATTCACATTTGAATTATGAAATTATATAATATTGACATGTTAATACGAATTCTTGAACCAAAGCCAGGTGTTCAATGTTAAATGAATGAACAATAGGCATTCTGAGTATGCAGCTGATGTGTATAACGTCGAGTCATCGAGTCATAAAATGCATTACGCCTATATTGTTAGAATATTCATGTTGGGGAAATGACTGGCCCGAACTATATAAGAATTAACTAATGATGCTCCTTTCAAAGCTGGACCAACATTCTTATTGTTATTAGTATCATGGATATGGAGGCGAAAGGAGGTGCGAGCATCATTATTTATGTATTAGATATAAAAATCGTTTTCTGTAGGTGTACTCATATCAATAGTTCGTTAAATTTAATAGTCTTGAACTACCTATCTTAATACCTGGATATGAAGAATTATATTTTGAATTTTATATTTAGAAAATTATATATGTATTATATTTTAAATTTTAAGTATTATTAGTATAGGTTAGTAAAATTGTTATCACTGAACCCTAAAATACTTATCTCTGAAATTTTAAGTATTAACAATAATGCTAATTTTTTTGTCTTAAAATCATACTTATATATTAATTATTATTTACAGGTACAATTCCAATTCAACTTCTGTGTGGAGTTTTGTTTGTAAGTATGCGGATTTATTTACTGTTGAAATTATAGCAGTCGCCATATTTACTGCTAAAGCTGGTGCATTTCAATTCAATCGACTGGAGGCATCCAGTTTGTATTTTCAATATCTCGCAATCTTTTATTTTTGGTAGATTATATTTACTAAATAGTTAGTTGTGCATTTTCCTGACACATCAGGATTCAAACTTTTATCACACAAAAGCTAATAAGTATTTACTTTGTCGCTATGCACGTTAATATCTTATAATTTTGTATAGATATGTTTATTACATACTAATGTTTATAAATGCTTTCAAATTTGACGGATTTTTAAGATCACACTTATCTAATGAAACTTATGCGGTTACAAGCGTTTCCCGCCGCCCATAATAACTATCATTTGGTTAATTGTCGTTAATTAATTAAAGGTTGCGTTCCGAAATCCATGGGTCTAATGATCCAAACGTCCCGAATGGCTTACAAGACTCTCTTCGTGTATACCATTAATTGATACGAATAAAAACTGTTTCTGTTCCTAAAAAAGGTCGATTGTAGATGGGACCACACACTGGCAATGGGACATGGCTTGTTACTGTAATGATATGCACATTTATTTGAAACTGAATGTTCACTCCGACTACAATATGAACACGAATTGAATAAAACAACTTTGTTCAACACGTTATTCTTTTAAATATATTTTTAATTCGTAGTATTGATGCGTTTCTGTGTTTTAGTGCGTTGACCGAACGGTCATTTGATATTATTGTCGCGGTGAATAGATTTACATATAATTTATTGTAAAATATGAGCTATGTAAGCTTTATTGTTTTATGAATTCCATTGAAATTTACTGAACGTTTTTATATTTTAAAAACAAATTATCGTGAAACTTCATTATTCATCCTTTTTTATAACATCTTACATTCACAGCATTCTTATAACTTCAAAATTTAAGGATTTCGTTTCCATTCCAACTGAAAACTTGTCTTATTCCATAGCTTTTATAATCTTAATAAAAAAAATATGTCTCGTACTAAACTTTATTCTAGAATTTTGTACGGATGCTTTGTTGCTGCTCTTTTAACTAAATACTCATATGCATACATATTATAATTATTATGAGGATAAAGTTGAAACCTTAATCGAAACAGTTTAAAGGAATTCCGACCCAATTATCTATTTTAAATTCAATGCTCATAACAATAAAATACACCAGAACAAATGCGTAAACGGGTTAGTGCGGGTTTTATAGAGTAATTCCTAATGTGTGTAGGGTATCTAATGAACAGAGCTTTTATTTGTCTGATCATAAATAGCATCAACGAAATCATTACAGAAACGAGGCCGGGAATCTGGGTTTACCTATTCAATTCTTTTTATTCGTTTCCACATGGCTCTGTCTACAGTCATACAAATAATAGATAGCATATATTTTATTGTACAATTTCATACACAAATTCAGTTTTCTGTACAAAAAAAAACATATTAACCAAATGAAATGAACCATTCCACTAGAAATGTTGCTTAACTCTTCTAGTAAACGTAAACAGAGGCAACAAAGGTAGCCGAATTATAAACTCAGTAAAATTGCAGTTTTACGTGTGGACCACCATTTAATATGAATCCACTGATATTCACACAGCCCCATCTAGTCCCAAACTAAGCATTTAGCCTGTAATATGGGCACTTAACAACAGATAAACATACTTCTATTTTTTTTTGTAAATACATACATATTATACATAGAAAACACTCAGACCTATAGAAACAGATATGCACATGATTGTACTGTCCGGGGATCGAACCCGGAACAATTGGTGTAAGAGCCGACGTTTCAACCAATTACACCACATAGGTACAGATCGTAAATTATTATGCGTGCCGTGAATCTATCGCGGTCGATCCTATACTTGGGCACACCGTTCATGTGCCCGACGAGATTGAACACGACCCACGATCGCACGTCATCCATTTCGGTCGTATCTCAACTCCTCCCCGGCTGCAAGTTTAACAAATGATAATTCCAACAAGAGCCCACGTGTGTTCTGGATCGCATCTTGGGGCGTGCGGACATGTATCCGTCCACTAATCTGCATATTGAATACGCCAACATAACGTGTGTATGCCTTTAAGGAACACAACATAAGATTGTGTACGCTACCCTTAAGATAATACGGCTTACGAAAACGACTCGGCTTGGCTAAGTGATTCTTTTTAAACACACATCTTGTCTGATTTTCACCACAAACAAAGGATCGAGTCAACTCATAAACATATCAGGTACATGGAACATTCTAATAAATTAGGGGTGTCGTTGAAAAAAAAACGTCATTGTGTCACGAAAAGTAAAGGTGGACGGGTCAATTGTGATAATACTGATAATTTATTAGAATGTTTGCAAATAAAGCCATCAGCCTCCATTTCATAGCAAAACGGTTATTCACGGAAGGCAATAAAACGTACGATCATTTCTCGTTATTACCTATGATCGATGGTGCATCGTTCAGGTAGACGGGTGCATAACTTTTTGCTGTACAAAAAAAGCTCATCCAAACATAAACACTTCCATTATTCGAAGCACAATAGCTATGCAGAATCGGCGGACCGAATTTCAATCTGTTACGGTAGTTTAACACTCTTAATCGTTATTTTTATACTGTAAGGCCCATCGTTATTAACAATTTCATCTCATTAATAAGCGCTGAACTGAAATAGAATGCATTAATATAAGCTTCATTCGTGTTGCTGTCGATACAGCGTCCGTTAATAACGCTTAACATTTCATTCCAATAACGTAAATGACATTGCTCTCATTTTATTTTTAATCTGTTAAACATATCGGTTAAAATGTTACATTTTATTGTTCATTTATTAAATTGGTTGATGTCTGTTGAATTGCGATTTACATGATTTTATTATATCAATTATTAAATTAGGCTTCATATTTTTGACAACATAAATATATTGTAAGAGACTTCTTATGCGCTTAGTTGATGCTGCTGTCTTCAGGGAGTTAATGTAAGTATAAAGCTGGTTATGTACGTAATGTATCGTTATAAAACAATAATACATCCACTGAATTATTTCAGCTTTGAAAAAATGCAATCTTTGCGTACGAAGCTAAAGTTTGATTTAGGAAACGAAATTACTCGATATGCTATCTGAATTCCAATCGTCAGAAAACTTCTTTTTTCTCTTTTTATTTGGGCTAACCAACACAAAAAAGTCTACACAAAAACAAATCATATATTAAGGAGTGATACTCCCATGGTAAGGTAAGATTGACATTAATAATAATAGAAAGAAAGAAAGAAAGAAAATACCATTTATTGACCTTTACAAAATCACAAAACAAAATATAAAATTTTACAGAAAAAAAAATATGCTCTTTTTTTAAAAAAAAATAATATAGCGCAACAAAGGTCAAAGGGTTCCGCCTCAGCTTAAGCCATTACGACGCTATAAAGATAAGCATCGCAATAGCGCCGATATTCTGACGGAACCCAGTGAATAAATGACGTCACACAAAATAATATCTATCTTAATCACAAAATAACATAAAATAATTAGTAGTTATCACTGCTAAACATTTTTTTTTATTAAAAAAAAAAAGATAAGAAAAAGTAAAACATTACATTAAATAGATAAAAGACAAAAGTGGGTGAAACGGAACGTTACTTATGATGACAGCGTTATGACAGTTGAGTGTAGACACATTGACATTTTACAAACAAAACAAAGATGAGACGAGGGAAGAAAAGTATTTTTTACAGTGAGTACATACAATAAAAAAAAACAAAAGTTGGAAGAAAAGGATTCAACAGACTAAAACAGGCATACAGACAGGGACAAACTAAAGTTACTTATGGGCAAATTGGTGTTGGGATGGCCAAACTCGTGCCGCAGCGTGAGAACCCCGACGGTAAGTAAGCATGCGTCTGAGACCATAAAAGATATTTTTTGACATGGTTTCGAAATGTATTATGTGTTTTCAGATCACTAAGCGGCGGTGGCAGGTCATTCCAACACCGCGAGGCAGCAAACCTAAACGAGCCTCGGAAAGCGACAGTGCGATGTTTTACTGTAAGAAATGTATGCGTGCACGTTCTTTTCGGAAACTTGCACTGGTCTTGCGCCCACACGAGTTTTTCGTGGAGATAGCGTGGAGTCCCCGTCTTTATGATGCCGTACAGAAGAGTGGCCAAATGAAGTTTCCTGCGGGCTTCCATTTTTATTACATTAGCTGCATTAAGAAAAGGGGTTACATGTGATCGTGGCGGTATCAGAAAACAGAAGCGCGCGCAAGCATTCTGTATACGTTGCACTAAGTTTGAGGTCTTTTTAAGGAGACATGGCCCATACACTACATCACAGTAATTCAGTTTAGAAAGAATCAGTGAGTCACACAAAAGTATTCTCAACTGTTCACTTAAATAAGGTTGGTATTTATAAAGCAGCCTGAGTCTATAAAAACAATTGCGTGAACAAGCTACAATGTGGCTTTCAAAATTCAAATGGCAGTCAAGAAGGAGCCCCAGATTTCTAGCTTCAGGGACACGCACAATCATTTCTCCATTTAATTGTATGTCCAGAGATTGATTATCAAATCTTTGGAGATTTCTCCTGCTACCTACCAGCATCAATTTTGATTTTTGAGCATTTAGTGTTAGGCTGTTAGACCTGCACCAAGCTGAAATTTGTTCCAAGTCCTCATTCATCCTTGATACTGCCACCTTATATTCAGCAGGCTTAAATGATATGAATAGTTGCAGGTCATCTGCATATAGATGGTGTCCACAGTGAGAAATGCTGCCAACTATATCAGCACTGTACAAAATGTAGAGGATCGGGCCCAATATCGAGCCCTGAGGAACTCCGTGTCCAACAACTTGCAATGCCGACCGCACTTTAGCACCATCTGCCTTTGTCAGCTCAACATACTGCTTCCGCTGCTGCAGGTAACTGTGAAACCACTTCACAGTGTGGGGATCAATGCCATAATACAACATTTTTGCCAATAATAATGTTGTGTTTATGCAGTCAAATGCGCGGGAGAAGTCAAGAAGTAAGAGCATGCTGAGCTGACCCTCATCCTGTGCCATCAGAAGGCTATCCACCACATCGGCAAGAGCAGTTGCTGTGCCATGTCCTCTTCGAAACCCTGATTGACGTTTTGGCAAAATGTTGTTATCTTCGAGATACTTGGTGAGCTGTATGCATATAATTTTTTCTAGTATCTTGGACATGCATGGCAGAAGACTAATAGGTCGGAGGTCGCTCAAAGTTACAGGGTGGTTTACTTTTGGCAGTGGCTTCACAACTGCTACTTTCAAGCTTTCAGGAAAAGTGGCCTCTTTTATGGATTGGTTTAATTATGTGGGTGATGGCTGTCAGCGACTGGGGTAAAGTCTGAATTATACTTGTGATGCACGTAATATGTCAATTGGGATAGGGTCACTTCTTCTTGTACAGGAATATTCAAAAAATGGTTATTAATGAGGTCAGGGTTGTCAAAATGTGATGGTAAACTCAGTATCATATTTTTTGTTCGGGGTGACATGTTTTTTAAGATTTCGCCATAGTTTTTTGGAATTACCGATGTGGTTATTTATTTCCTTACTAAAGTAACATCTCTTTTCACATTCGACAGCCCTATTCACTATAAGTTTCATATTTTTATAAGACTCTTTAGCAGCTGCTGTTCCACTTAATTTATATTTTTTGTGACAGTTGTCCCTAATTTGCATCATGGCTTTTATTGAATCTGTAATCCAAGGATGTGGTGAATTTTTGAATTTACGGCATTTTATAGGAGCGTGAAGATCAAAAAGCGCTGTGATCCAACTGGTGAATGTTGTAACTAGTGTGTTGACAATAATAAATAATAAAAAAATATTTTATATTTTTTTAAAAATATTAAATAGTTGATAATAATAAAAAAAAAATAATAATAATGAAATTAATCTGCTTAATATCATAAGACAAAATAAAGACGATCCACTATTGTTAGGAACAATGTCTATTTAGTTATTAACATACATATAAAAAATATTGTATTTTTTAATTGCGAAATAACATTACCAATACTCTCTTCATAATCATGCCTGCTTAATATTTTGTAATTAAAGCATTATTACCTCTTGTAAGACACCACAATTGTAACACAATTACAAAGACTGAATCGGGGTATTTGTCGAAAATTATTCCGTCCTGCGCCCATGGATTCGGAACCACTCAAACCATTACATCCTTTTATAATACAATGGATAAGGTTAATTTATTTCGACATTGAGTACCGAAGGGTCTGTGCTCAATGCGGAAAAATTAAGTAATTCATTGGGCTGAAAGGGTATACTGTGTTTGACGTTAAAAAAAGCTTATATAAAGCCATCACTGGAAATAGCGCGCTTCGTTGCTTCTCAGTGGGCTACCGCGTCGCATTCTTATTCAGATTCCCCGATAAACATTAATAAGACTCACCATTGCTTTTTCTGTATGTATCTAAAAGCAAGCTGGCAAGTTAAATTGTTTCCGGAAAACGTTATGTATGTGCTTAAACGATGTGAAAGAATTCAAATTTATTTTGTTTTGTTAAGATATGTATCGTACCGCATAATGCTGTTTGTGTAAGCTTATGTTAATAGAGTCATATCGATGCGTGCTGTGAACTACCAATTCTGATATTTCATCAAAATTCAATTCATGTAGGCATAGCCGTTCAGCCTACAAAAATATAAGTTTATTAAATTGTCGCTTTTATTGTATTTTCGTTGTACATTATCGAGTTTCAAAGTGGGTACGTGTTTATGGAATCGGTGGCAATAGTTTTTGACATATAGTTTTCTCGAATGAGCCGTTTCATTTTCACATAGGCGATACTACTGACACTGAGTGGTAAGCAAGCAACGTATGGGACGGCGTCTACTTTTCCCCGGCTAATGAAGATATGCGAGTGTGCTTGACCGTGTAAACAGGGCCGGGCCGGCTGTTTGCCCCGCAGGATTAGTAATTTAAAAGTCAATGCGGACACTCGAAAGGGTCAATCGCATCGTTCGCCCTCGGTATTGAAAACATATACCCTTTTCTGTATTCCGGTGGTAGCCCATGAAAGTTATAAGGGCTGAGTTGTTGAACTATGTAATTGACTTGGTTCTGCGGTCACAGGCTTTGTTCTCCCGAGGGCGGATAATCGAAAACGCCTCTGGTTAGCCCCGAATGATGGGAGAGAAACAATGCGAAGTTGATATGTGAATTCGGCAGACGGTCCCTTGTTTGATTTGCAAAGAGCTATTTGCTCGAAGACTGCCGAGCAGGAAATTGGAGCTCTCCGGTAGTTGCGACTCGCTAACACTTGTCCAATTAATTCCGTTCAACAGTTTGTATTTACATGTTTAAGCGGAATTTTTAAACAGACCAAACCAATTTAAGTGGCAGTGGCTGACATGGAACTAATAAGCTGGTGGGGTATAAAAAGGAAAGTGTCGCGAAGCCGTCGAATAGACAAAAGCATTTAGCTGCTCACGAACTGTGGGCTATTTAGGTCCGTGGCCCATGTGCCATCAATTTTATTTTCTCGCACAAAACATGTCGGCTGTCGCTACGCATTATGCCGGGAGCGCCGCACGCTACATTCGAGCGTTTTATTTCTGGATAACTTGGTCGTTTCCAATGATTGACTTATCCGGGGGTAATTTGAGAGGTACTCGCTATGTGCGGGCGCCCGCCGGCCCCGTAACCCTACACGAGCCATTCTCACGGGACAAACATTACTCATACACTGACAGGTATCTTGAAAGTCCTCTTAATATGATACACGTGCTCTCTTTCATAAGTTTGTCTAAAATAAATACCGCTGTCATCGTCGACGACACTTTTCGAAGAGATATGTGCATGTGAAATTCTTTAGTGTCATGTTAAAATGGAAAAGATTTAAATCCTTTACAAACAGGATCTCTAAACTAATGACAATGTTGTTTTCTTACTTAGGTACTTTCACTTGTGTTCATAGTCTTAGTATTTTATGGCAGCTTTAGCTCAAATTTCCTATGAAATTTGCTGGGTACTTATTGCTAATATGTACTGTCATGATATTTCTACTTTGGCTGAAATATATTATTTCAAAATTTCCGGCTTTCATTGTACAGTCAATATAGGAAACAAATGAAATATATTTTCGTTCCATTAATTTCTTCAATGCTTTGAAAGTTATAAATTCGATGCATTCATTGTAAAATCTATGTAAAGATAAACAATCTAATAATAACTATAACTTTAAAATCAAAAACATGAAATAGCTCACATTAAACTACTTCAATTGTGGTCATTCTAGTTAACAATAGTTTATAGACAGCAACATGGCGCACGACGGTATTATTCTACACTGCCATTCAAGGAGCACACGGCTCACATAGTTCAGTAAAAGCAAACAGAATGGTACCAACAGCACAAGTACATAAGCCCGCCGGTGTCGTGTCGTCCACTCCAACGCTAATCTATCTTAGTTTAGAACAGGCCCAGACGCTCGCCTTTGTTTTACTCGGAAAGGAAATATTGACGGTCCCGTGAGATTTAAATGTCTTCTGTTTTAAGAGAAAGCCAATACGGATGTTCCATCTGTGTTGTCTCTTTCAAACGGCCGGGAGTACTAAGTAACTCGATACGACGGATGAGCGTGTGTAGCAGAAAGAGCATGCTTGTATTACTACAATACGTGACTTCTGAGAATATACCGATACAAATGTTAGAGATTAATGTGAATCGCAAAAGAAAAAACGATGGCTTCCAGCCGCGTTCTCTGGCTTAGTGCATCACCATAATTCAATCCTCGTAAGGCCGCTCCTTTGCTACTAAAAAGAGCATCGAATTTATTACAAAGCACGCATGGCTCGTGAACCCCTACCTATTATTTATGGCACTCGGTTGGTCTGTCACAAAAAACGGACGGGTGCCTCGAATATCTCAGCGGGCGACTCCGAAACATAAGCTGCAATAACACGCACTTCCTTCAACGTGAAAGCAGTCGCACGTTGAAAGCCCCTATTCAATTTAAAACTTTGATGCCCTGCAATAGAAGGCAAATCTAAATTACCCACTAAGCGGTACTGTTGTACTTAAATAAATGATAATCCGGATTTATTGAAAGTAGCTGCAGACATGTTTCAATACGAGCCATGTGGTGGCAAATGTGGGAACCCCGCCAAGATTTTGCCCTACTAATGACTCTGTTACTTCATTGTTGTATTGTGATACGTATTCGTGTAGCAAAAATAATAGAGCCCATAATTCACTTTGCATTATAAAACCATTATTTTCATGTTACCAATCTTTTGACTTGAGCATCGAAATAAAAGCTCAGCTTTGCTTTTAAGTAAAATGATGTTTGAATTGTGTTTTTTCTTTTCAACCTCCACGTGTATAGCTTCTTAAAGTTCTCTCGTTTTTGTTGTTCTTAAGAACACTCTTTTTAATTGAACCGGATACGCATTCAAAAAATACTACCTTCCTAAAATGCAATATCGTTTGAGATGTCTTTGAAATGCTTTGGATTAACTGAAGATCCCTTTTTACACAGCCCGTTATAAGTCCTCTTTTGTCATTCAAGGGCTCTCGATACGGGAGCCATTTTGAACTGGAGTCTAATTATACAAGATACAGCTACTAGAAGCGAAGATCCTTAAACCAACGTTATTTATTGTAAAGACAGTTTGAACAAACACAAGACGTCGATCGGCAACCGTCACATTTTAATCCACGAAATGTGACAAATATCACGAACCGGGTCAAACGAGTGCCTTCTCACGTTTGTTGACGACTCAAGTGTGATAATATTTATTAAACGGTTCGTTCAAAACGACCGACGACGATAAATAAGCCCTTAAGACCATTAAGCGTCATGCAAGATTTACTATGTATGGAAACGAATTTTTTCCTTACCAACTGTTCTAGCCACTATAATGCAAGGAATTTTGGACGAGATGTTATCATGTTATTTTACTAGTAATTAGTATTTATTACTAACAGGTTCTCGTGCGTTTGAAGCTTAACGAAGGCAATCTTAAGTGTGAAAGCGGTTCCAAGGTGAATTATGTGGTTAGTGGACGGATGAGTTAAGCAATTAAAGTTGCTTTTACGTATATAATGCTGAGTTATAAGATGAGGCACGCGATAATCACAGAATTTATGGTTTTATGGTAGTTTTCAAGGGATTTTGTGTACTTAAGGATTAACAACGTTTTTTGTCAATCATCATGTAATAACACCCAGATGTAATCGATAGTCTAAAATAAGTAAACAATAATAAATACCCACTGATTGTCTGTGCTAAACTAAGCATAAGCCTGTAATATGGATTCTAAACAATAAAAACATACTTATATACTTTTTTTTGTCAATAAGGTATGTAAGTATAAACAAAGAAAACACGGAATCCTCGGTGTGATAGCCGACATCAAAACAATAATACCAAATGGGTCGTCAAAAAGTGGAATATATTAAACGATATGCAATATTTGACGTTGTTTGAATTCCGCGCGGTCTTTCCGGCCCACACAAAACGGTAGCGTGTTTAATACGATACAAAAAACTGTCGGCTACTGTCTGCATGAGAATTTGCTTGCCATCTGCCGGGAACGCGATCCCTCAAAATTAATGTGATAGTTAACGCTCAAGTAGCCTGCGATCCTCGCGCCCGCGCACTCCGACCCTTCGCTCCGTATAAATCATATGATAATTGAATCATATGCTGCGTGTCAGAAGTAATTAACAAACGCTGCGATACACATCTCGGGCCACATGTGCTTTTTTAATAACGTCGCTTCTCAGTTTCCTCTCGCACACGCGACTCATGCTCGAGATAACATCGACAGAAATTCTTTAATACTCATACACGAAAATGATTACCCTCCATCCGAGCTGCGATGACTTTATATTAAGGTCATTGTTAGAGTAAATTGATCCGTGGGCCATGATGGGCGCGGGCGTTACACTGCACGAGACATAATTCTTTCTATGACGTTTTAATGACGACTTCGCGTATTCGTATGTAGTTATACACAAATTAAAATTGTTTCTGACAATGACTATCAAGATTTATGAATTTAAATTACACGGCTGAAGGAAAATCGACAAAGGATCGTAAATTCCTGATTCTTAATTTGAATACATACATTCGGCAGTTTGTTGTTCTATAAATCTTGAGAGCCAATTTATCCGTTGGATACTTAAATTCGTTCCATTAACATCGTATCCCGTATTAAATTCGGCCGGCGGCGAAGACTGACAATGATTGGGCTAGCGTAGCCTCAAACGGCCACTGCTATGGGCTATAAAACTGTTTCGCAGCCGTACGCCAATCACCTTAATGTAACTACCATCAAAACAACCTTTTTTAGCGAATCGCTATTTGGCTTTTCCCACGAAACGTTTGCTCGTAATAAAATTAAGTGTAAACATCCTAAAAGAAAGCACGCCACGCAATTGCTTAGAGTATACCATTAAAATGCGAAAATTCCGAGGTATTTTCCTCTATCGCTTCGGGTGTTTCATCGGCCCTTGCTAAGGATGAAATATTATAGGTGTCGTATCTTCGCCCCGCCCTGTAATGAGGCCCATAGGAATACCAAGCAATATCTTAATACCCTGCTCGGGGTGACAAATACAAGGTATTCGCGTGGAAACTGTAAATAATTTATACCTCGCTTTACGTTGTTTCCCCGATGACAGCGCAAGGCCACCGGGGATAGGCGACGTGCCGAAATGTATGCGTACTAAGTAAAATTATTGCTGATTTTCCCTCACCTTTAGGCTTAGCAATATTGCTGAGTACATCTACGATATGGGAGTATTGAATAAATATAAGTACGGCCAAAACAAGCTTACCTACGGTTGACAAATGTTTGTTGTGATTTATGAATTGCGTTATTACATTCGCCACTATTGGAGACTTCAAAGGGGATTCAACGTCGCGTCTCAACTTCAAAGAACAATAACCGGCGATATTGTAAGTGTGAGCGAGCATGGCGTCGCGACGTGGTGCCCGCATTAATTTATTTTGTCATGGAAACAATCGCAGTCACCCTTAAGAGCGACTGAAAGTTGAATATGAAAGGAGTCGTAAAACGGCCGTAAAGACGAGTGAGGCGAGCGTGAGTGGTCGGTGTTAGTCCTTTGATTTGTTCGGAACAGCTGTGACGTTCGTTAATAACTTAATTCGTCAGAGTCGATGGCACGGGAAGAGGGTTTTAACGCGGCTACATGTGCGCAGGCGCCGCGGAAATGTTACGACTAATGCGCGAGCGTAGCGGAGCCGCTTATGCTAGAGTGCTTGCGTCGAGCGATTTGTGAACTAACGCGCTTTAAGTATCTTCTGTTAATTAGCTGTTGAGCGCTACGACAGTTGTGTGACTTATTACGAAAGCGCTACTACAGCGTTGTGTTTTTCATAGTCTTCTACTTGTATGAGCATACAGTTATTATTTATTGTGAAATTATGAAGAAATTACAACTATGGCAATTTTGAGGAAAGAAGTCATAAAAACATTGTTTTAAAATAGCTTTTTTAAAATTTAATTCTGCGATATAGGTGTAGCTGTGAAAGCCATCAGTGGCCAATAATAATAATATAATATAATATGGCATAGGCTGCCTAGGCTGAGTACAATGTCCGAAAAATCATGTAACATGTAATCATTAAAATCTTCAATTAATGAATATAGTTGTTCGCCAGCAATGATGAGACATAATTATTACCGAGTAGTTCGCTGGTGCTAGAAAGTCCCACGTCGCAGAGAATGTCACAATTATTTGTGTACACGTAGGCTCAAGTGTATGAGAGATGCAGTCAAAACACCACTCTAGATTCAGATAGCCGTACGTAATAATTCATATCTCGCCTCGCAGCCACTTCACAAGTTGTTAAGAGACACTGGGAGTTACCTTCGTATTATTTCAAGTGACTGCAGCCCATTAGTTATGACAGTGTTTTTTTAGACAAATTTGATTTATGGGCCTTTGAAATTATTTGGTCAGTGATGGTCCCTTTGCAAGTTATCAAAATATATGACCAAAACAAATATTTGATATACATTCCAAGTATTTATTCTTAATCAATTATTAAATGTCATCTTTTATTAGATCACGCAAAATACCACTAAATATAAGTAAAGAGCGTAGTAAGTTTCCATTAATATTCAAAGACTGTAGCATGCGTTAAAACCTTAACGATGTTCATGTATTTCTTCGGCAGTACTTATAATTGGAGATATGCCTACAGTTTTAGCTCAGGAATCGATGAAGCACGTGTAACGAACCAAGCTGTTTTATAAAAGAAGTGAATTCCGTTAACTGGAAATATAAAAATGATGATTGCAGTATCTGTTTTATAAAAATCAAAGATATTTTACTTAAAAAGTAGCCTCGAGAAGTTTTACGAATATTAATATCTTAGTTAACATTTTTTCCGAGTAAAAAGACAACACCTGGCTTCATTTTGTATTTACGCATTATCTGTGTCAGTGACTTTTTGAAAAATCTTTTTTGAGGGTCAACGAATTGTAACTCCATTAAAAGTTACCTTGTTTTTAAAGTAAACTCGCCGCCTTCAAAGGAAGTCCTTAAAAATTAATGGAGACATCCTGATTACTCTAAAGATCCAAGGTATGCTTCTGTATTTAAGCTGTGTCTATTTTTGTTCGCGACACAACTTTACAGTTAATCTCTTTTACAACTTGTATTTCCTCGGAATAAAAACAAATTCCTCTAAAAAGCTATGATCCTGGGGATACGATAAATGACCGCGTCATGGCACTTTATAACGAAGAAAGAACGCATGCGGGTAATATTGTGACTGTTGTCGCTTTTGTACTTCTAATATCTGTATCCGACAAAGGGAAATAAACCATACTCGAAAAACGTATAAAACAAGCTGCGCGCGCGTCAGATTATAGGCATAAATTATTGGGTGCTTTTGTTCAAGAAGGTTCACGCGGGCCTTTCAATTATTCGAACGTAGAAGGAGTGCCGAGTCTTTTTCAGATGTTTGTGTTGAGGATTAGTTAGGGATATCTGTGTGCCGGTATCTCCGTGAGATAAGTACGAATATACGTCAACGTCGGACGGCTAAGCCGATTATTTTAAATGTATTCACTTCCTTAATGGAGGTCGTTTTTCACGTCAAGCACTGGCCCGCGCCCCGCGCCGACTTACTGAAGATTTTCGGTTATGATCCGGTCAATGACTGGCGTGTATTAATGCTCGCTTATCCGACGTTTATTAAAACGTTGATTCACTACTTTGTGCGGATGGAGACGTTTATTCGTTATAAAGTTATTGAGGGTGAAGTCAGAGAATTCAGAGTCTTTATAAATTGAATAGTTAACCATAACGTTTGTAGGTGTCACGTATAACATGTAAGAAGTTTGTGTAGGTAAAGTTATAGTTTTCCTGAAACAAATAATTGTAGTGTTTAATTATATAATATAAAAATCAGCATGTATCTTAACTAAACGCATGATTGATGATCACCTTTTGAATCTCTGACATGGGTATTTCAAACGATTAGATCCAAAAAGATGGTTTAAAAAGATGTTGCGCGTCAATATATGTGATAAGTATCTGTTAGAAAAATATTTTACAGGTTTCAGTTTCTTTAAGCCCATGTTATATACGAAAGAACACATTTGTACAATTTATTTATTTGTGGATACTGTGGTTATTTATTATCATAGTCTTAAATTAAGCGTGTTTACATAAGCAATAATAATAAACGTTTGAATAATAGCAAAATGGCCAAAAAAACTAGCATTTCAGTGGGCCATGAAAGCTCTACAAATAAGCAATGTAGGATTTAATGATTGAAAGTACCTCATGTTGTGTTAAAATTTCCTGCAGAGACAGGCCTTTTCACAAATACAGTATATGGGCCGTAGCCCATGTGGCCCAGTGTTGATTGGTGGATTTTAACGACTACCATCCTCAGATAGAAGTCTGGACCCATGGCTTGAATTGCCGAAACATGGACTCCAGAATAACATTGAGTCATCCATCCTAAGAGCGATTATACTGATAGTTGCATGGCTTGTATGAACGTCCATCGACATCAAACCCTCGGTGACGTTACTACAACAAATAATGAACCACTGCACGCCGCCTATTGCCATCTCGTCACCATTCGTTTACCAGTTATTTTTCTTGAAAAATTACCGCACCGTTGGATGGGCGAATTTGTAAGTAATATTTATGCGGGAATGGGGCGAAATAATGATATGTATATTATTTGGAGCCGCGCTCAGGGAGAGCATTTGTCAGGCGGGCAGGTGGGCGCACCTATGCTCCTCGTATGTTTATTACTTTATTTTTTGGTTCGTTTCAATAACGACTCCTGATGCGTGGTGGAATGAGCTATTAGGGCTTTTGTTGAAGTTTGTGTGGTCCCGTGTTTTGTTTACTTATTTTTTACAGTATTACATAGAGATGTTTAGGTAGGCTGTAAGGTGGTTTACCACAGGCATGAGATAACACTTAAACGCTAATACTGTATGTAATTTATTTTGAAAAATCTGTATGAAATAAAACATTAATCAAAAAACTTGTCAGTTAGTTAGACACATTTGCTTTTTGTATCTGCTTGTTGTCGAGTAAACCTGGACAGCTGCGACATTAAGAGTAGGTAGGTAGCTATCGAAACACAAACTAAAAAGTGTATTTCATTTCCAAGTAATAGAATACCTTGTAAAAGCTCAAATAGTGATATTTGATTCAGACACAATATGTCTAATTTAAAAAAAAAATCGATGTCATAATAAGCCTGGAACCTATAGAGCGGTGACAATTTCGCTAACTCAACAGGGAGTCGTTAACAATTGTAAAGTAATATATTTTGCCCGGTAAAAAAAGTTTTGTGAAGACTCGACATTGATTAATACGTTATGCCTATTGTACGCGTGGTGTATAAGCTTCCTCCGAATGAGGGAATATTGACATAGTAAAAAACCGAATTGATGTTTCTAGGAAGCAAGTTGAATGCTTAAAGCTATCGCTACTTTATAGAAAAATAAAGCAGACGTGTGAAAGGCAGCTAATGGTTTCTATACTTGTTTAAGTGACTATAGAATTTTAATTCCGACAGTATACTAAAGCCAGTGTGTTTACAAAAGCCCAGTATCCACGTAGACCGTGCTTTATTATTTTACACGTTAAGTACAAACGTCAATATCTCTTTATTCCTCCAACAATGTGTTGCTTAGTAACCTGGATTAATAATATCAACAAAAAACTGTAGTACAAACTATATTTCAATGAAATACAATTAAAAATGTCATATTTACAAATACCCCCAAAAACCTACATTTATTCGAAACATATTTTATTAATAGACGGTTATAATAACAATAAATATGTAACACATACACACATTGAACATTTGAAAAAGGGTCAAATGTAAAATATATGTATAATGTAACATTCGAAATAAAACCCATTTTTCCGAACTCGTTTTAGGCGGTTAGTACCCTATAAATAAAATGTCTGGTTAAGGTCGCCACATTTTAATCGTCATAGAAATAATGCATTCTAAAATCGATCACGTCAAATTTGTAATGTCACCACAATTACCACCTTTAACTTTAAAATACGAATTAGACACAAATTCAAACCGAAGAAAAATTTATGAGTACCATAATGATATTGGTATTTATTGTATTTAATATAATAGCTGTTTGTCTGTCTAGTATTCATTATGTATAAAATACTCGTATCTTTTAATGCTATTTAACGAGCGATATAACTTGACTAAAAAGTTATAAAACACATTAAAAAATTGTAACATAGAATTAACTTTACAATGCGTTTAACATTGTTTGCTTTCGAACCATCAAGATCACCGGATAAACTTTAAAATATTGCAATGGGACATCTGTCGAATGAGATTGTATCACCTAACGCTAGACTAAAGCAGATTTGCCGTTAAAACAAACGCCATGACACATAATTAACGATTGCGGTGCGTTTTTATTTACGGTTCGTAGTGTGCAGGTGGGTGCCTAATTAATTACAGGGTGGGCGCAACCACCCCGCCGTGGGGGTTGAAATTAAATGTATACTTTGCATTTTTCACCCGCTTGACGCATACCAGTGCGAGCGCGTAATAATTAATAATAATCTAAATTGTTGCCGTTTAGTACTGTCAGTCATAGAATTGGTCTGCTTAATATTTTTTAACAAGTAAAACATTCCAAAAAATTACTAAAAAGTAATATAATGGTCTAATTTATTTAAAATTTGTAAAAAATATTTAAAATGCGGTAACATACACCACTTTGAATCTTAAAACAATGCTTCAGTTAATACGAGATTGCATTGGAATAAAAGCTTAAGTGAATAACATTGCATGCATTCAAGATTAGAAGTAATAAAATCACCACAGATTTCCCAATACAGGAGATAGGACAAGCCGCGTTTTTAAGTGCGACAAATGTAAGCTCAACGAGCATACACTGGCTGCCAGTTTGCGCTCTGTGAGACGAGTCAAGACGCACAAATATTAGAAGAAATTACCGTTTTATCCCAAAATGCCATCCTGTGCAATTGTGACATGCCATCATCGCAAGGAATCAGTAAATTTACTAAGAAATATAATAACTTTTCACAGGTAAGAACCGAAAAGAAATTGCGACACTGGGACTGCCTATAAACTTGGCGGCTTGTCCAGTCTAATTGTATATTCGGATGTCTGTGAAAATCACTAATAGTTTTTATATAAGTTCAGCTGTAAATTGATTATTCTTTTGAGTTGCGTTGAAAATTAAGAGAAATACTTTGATTTGAAATATTTTTCCGATTTAAACTATAATATGTTAAATATGCTAATAAATTTCTTGCTGATTTTATCATGAGCTAGTCAACTTAGTTCGTAGAATAATATATATGATTTAGTATATCTCCCCGCGGCGCATCACGTTTAAGTTGTCATAGCTGACCCAATGATGTCGTGCACAAGAAATAAGACTATGTTGATGTAAAATGACGGGAATACGCATTTTAGTTTTTGCCGCCTTTAGCTTGGTGTTTTCTTCGTAACCATTTTGTCTGGACTAAGGAAAAATTAAAATGTTTTGTTTATTTTGTATTATTTACATATGCACTATGCTCATATTATTAAACACTATGCTCCTATTATTAAATAACAAAGGTTTCAATTTTATATATAGTCAGATGATATTTCTCACCCAAATCATCATCATCTAAGCGTTAGTCTTAGTTATTGTGCCTCGAAACCCAGGGTCCGCTTTCCGACATTTTTTCTTCAACTTTGCACGATCTTTGCCATCCGTTTACACCATTTCTCACCCTAATATGATATAAATAATAAATGCTTCCATTCCCAACATACCTTTCCGTGGAAATGTGAATGAAATTGCTTAATTATCATTATAAATATTAAAAGTAACTACAAACGTTTTAGTGTACACTTCATAAAAGAAATAAATAAACTTCCTAATAGTTTTATGTACGCGAAGGTACAGTACGTGTCACCCGCCGCGTCGCGTGTTTACAACATATTGCCGAGGTGGGGTCCCTGCGTCCTATCACTTGTCTACATCATAATACCAGGATATTACAAGTCATCGTATGTTGTCATTTTGCCGTAAAACGTGTCTTGCGTTCACTTCAGTTGGTAGTTTTTTTAATAAGGTAGAAAGGGTTTATCTCGTCAGGGAATTCATCTAATCGTGCATACCAAATAAAATACGAGGTTTTCCTACCAAGCATAGCAGGTTGAAGTCCCAAAAATACCTACGAATACAACTCACCAGTCATAACTACAAAAAAACCTTGCTTCGTCTAATCGCAGTTAATTGCTAGATGTCGATTTCAACGTGGACGTCTGATTTGCATGTTGATTCTCCTAGTTGCTGGAGACTTGTTGTAACTACGTAAGCCGTCAGTCTACCATGGCAATTGGTGTTTTTCTTTTATAATTACGGGTGTTGACCGCTAATGGCTTTTACAGCTCCATCGGGAAATTGGCAAGTATAGATGGTTCTCAGCCTTAAATATTTACACAATGAGCCTAAGGGCGATCGGGTCTCGGCTACATTGAGTTTGCTAAGACGCGATTTCCAAAACTTCTAGGTTTAGAAAGACGGATTAGTTTTGTTATCTCTAGACTGTTGTTTATGTTGTATAAAGGCTTTAGTTAAAAAGGAAACTTGTGTAAGCACCCGCATGCCTACATTAGAGCCACATGACTTAACTCAAACTGGATTCCCCGTGAGCAGCTGAAACCGATAATTAAACCGATTATACAATCAAATTACTACGACTGTGTCTCCAGGTGGTTCACGCTTGAAGCTTATTAATAGCCTTTAAAAAAACTTGAATGTATCTTCATGTTTAGTTACGCGGTGTGCAGGTGTGTGTAATCACTGTTGTCTACTGAGCTAGCGCGATGCCATACTATGATTTGCTACTTGTGTCGTTCTTAAATTTAGTTACAATGAGGGGAAGCTTATGAGTTCGTATAATTTTATTATTTAAAATATTAGAATCTACAGATATGATAGAAACTAAGTCTATAATAAACAATATTTACAATAATTGGTTGATGTTTTGTTTATTGAGTTAATTTTAACTGATTACTTAACTACTGGTTATTTTACTAGTTTCAAACAGATTTTTGACTGTTTGTTTGTAGCAAAAAATAGAAGTGTAGTAACATAGGTAGAATTATCGCAAAAAGAACCATAAATCTCGTGAAATTGTAGGTAATCTTTTCTGATCACAATACTTTATGCAAATAAAGTAAAATTCGTTCCATGTCCCACTGGACGACGTACCTTGTCTTTATAAATACAGGTGGATAATTATACAAGGCAGCTTCATGAGTGTTATTAAGATGGCAGCAGTGTTCCTGGAACGCGGAGCCCGTTTTGTATTCTTGGAACAAAATCTGAATGTTTTGACGTCTGCGATCCCGCGACTGGTCGTTTTTCTTTTTAATCCCTTTCTATACATGTGTTTTACTTCACTAGCCGTGACAGGTTTATACACTACGTACGCATTGGTATACAGACTTGATTCGAGCTTAAGGTATTTGTATTGACATTTTGTAAAGATTTGATTTTATTTAATTTCAAATCATGTATTTATGTATTTTTTTATATGTTATTGAAATGGGAAATATGTGGATGTCTTTGTTATCTGATTTTTGAAGGCTATAAATTGTAGAACTGCTTTTTTTTTTGTTAAATAGAAAAATTCTGTATAAATGTTTTCCATTAATTATTAAAATATATGCAATAAGTACACTCATAAGGTATCGTAATCGTTATAGTACGTAAAGCAGAAATACACTGGGCCAGAAATATGTCAAACTAATAATAACATGAAAATGATAACTCTCTACAATATATTAAGGAATATGCACTATCGCACATAGTAATATAATACGTTTATCATTGCGTTGGAAGGCGCCATAAATAAATAAGGAGTCCAGATACAAAACCGCGGCACCGATACAATCAGTGAGAAACAACCTGTTTCGAATAGAATAAGCTCCGGACACAGTTCTGTGTGTAAACGTCCAGGTTTACTGTGAATAAATAAGCTGCCCACGCCGCCTTTAACACCGGCCCACGCTTACAAAACACTTAATACGAACGCGAGACAAATCTATAAAAATACAATGCAATAAAAAGGTTTACGTTCCCCTCATGCAGTGCCAGTGAAAATAAACTAGTGTCACTGAAAAGTAGAGCTTTTTAATGTGGTTGTTTATTTCTTGAACGACAGACGGGCGAGATTGCCTTTGCTCGTGTATACGCTTGTAATATGGGCCCTATTTTAATTTCTAAGAAAATATTTGTGCAAAGAATGGAAGGGGATATTAACTTCGTTCTCAATCTTTCTCCTGTAGTCAACTTTACCAACTTATAATGTAACCAACAAATGAAACTGGTGATATTATAACATGCTTTGAACTATTAGTAGGCTACAGATAATAGTTGCATTACATTATAAGATTCCTTGTCTAGCAGTGGACTGAATAGTTGTAATGAAGTAATATGTGTTGCTAGTACCTAGTGTTGTTTCATCGTCATTATCGGATCATTAATCGTCGCCATCAAGGGCTACCAGCATACCCGTAAAAGGTGAAAACTTTTGAGAACCCGTCGTCCACTCGGGCCCAATGCAGATTGGCCGACTTCACGCACAACCTTTGAATCTCCTCGAAGGCGTCCTTAATCGCAGGCAGGTTTCCTTCACAGTAAGAGCGTCGGATATACGTACATATAATTTCGAAAATTCTAAAAAACATTGGTATGTAGAGGAATTAGAACCTGCACCCTCCAGATCGAATGGCAACAGTCCACACCAATGAGCCTTTCTAGATTTGTTTATGTTTATGCAAAATTACTAAGGAATGAAGTATTAAGTTCAGAATTTTATTATTTTATAGAAATAATAATTCTCAGAACTCTCCCACCAGTACAGTTCCCTGAATGCAGAAACCCTGTTATACCTTGTCAAACGTATCCGTATGCTTAAAATGTTGCAAGTTCTTGAAAAGCTTGAAACAGTCTTACGTAGAATTGGAGCTTGGCGCTGATCGTTAATCTCACTTCATGGTACAACAATATTACTAGTTTTACTTTTATTTATTTGCTATTTATATGTAATTTTGTATATATATATACGTACTTATTATATGTACTTATTAGAAGTACTTGAATTAAAAAGCGAATGTACATTTAATGATAAAGACCTCTTTAATTTTTATATGTCAAGTATAATAATATACACAGTGCATTCAAAAAGTTCCGGGACAAATTTTTTTTACGAAAGGAGAAAAGAGCTAGGAAAAAAGTTTTTATTTAATTTTCAACATAGTCCCCCCCTTCTCTACACAATTTTACAGGTCGTACAGTCGTTGGAAGGCCCGCGAAAATTCTTCTTCGGAAATGGCCTTGAGTGTGGCGGTCACTCCTCGTTTTATGGCCTCTACATCCTGAAAACGCTCGCCCTTCATGGCAATTTTAATCTTGGGAAATAGAAAAAAGTCCGCTGGAGCCAGATCTGGTGAGTATGGTGGGTGGCGGATCACAGTAACTAATTTTTTGGCCAAAAATTGTGAAACGAGGATCGAGGAATGAGAGGGCGCATTGTCATGCAAGAGAAACCAATCGCCACTACTGTAAAATTCTGCCTTATGCGTCGAATCCGCTTCAAAAGTCTGTCCAGCACATCTTTATAAATGCTGCATTCACCGTCTGGCCGGTTGGCACAAACTCGCTGTGGATAATTCCATGAGAATCGAAAAAAGAAATGAACATCGTTTTGATTTTGGATTTGGTTGCGCGAACTTTGAGGGGCCGTCCATACCACTCGAAAACCTTGCTTCGGCTTAAACAATCCTCGCCATATGCAGTTTTTAACATTTGATAAGTTTTGGAACCACTTTTTCCCAATTTGAAACAAAATTTAATAGCGGCACGTTGCTCCATTTCGCAAATTGTGACCGACCGATATAAACACGTTTACTTCAACCAAACAAAACTTCACTTCGAATGAGGTAAGAGCGCTGAAATCTCGAATGTAGATAGTCGAAGGATGGTATTAACTAGTTTCAACGTTGCGCGAGAGATGGCGATGATCGTTGATTTTATAGAAATTTAGTCCCGGAACTTTTTGAATGCACTGTGTATAATGTTCTATACCTACCTTATTTTGATACAATGTGACATTAGCGAAAAATAACCTCTATCTCGAAGTCATAAGAGAAAGATATGTAACATATGTTTGAAAAAGTTCATCAATACCATTTACCGTATTTTTGTAAATTTTACTAGGTTTGAATACACTATAAAAGTGATCGATGTAAAAAAATGGTGAACTAGCGTAATTTAACTTCCATCTGTCACATAAAAGGTGACCACTAATCTGTATTTTCTTGCAGGTATATAGGCAATATCATAATAATCAGATATGAAAGAACTTCTTCATTAATAGTTGCTTTCTTATACATTTGATTTCCTTGCAATTACATATATATCATTCCTAATTAACTGTTTTGTTTGTAGAGATTGATGAAATATATAGGGATCTTGACGTTATACCGTACTATTCCATTAAATCAATTTTATATATACTAATATATAAAGCTGAAGAGTATGTTTGTTTGTTTGAACGCGCTAATCTCAGGAACTACTGGTTCGATTGAATAATTCTTTCAGTTAGATAGCTTATTTATCGAGGAAGCTATAGGCTATATACCATCACGCTACGAGTAATAGAAGCGGAGCGTAATGAAAAATGTTTCAAAATCGGGGTATTTTTCATACTTGGAGCTTCCGCTGCGTACGCTGCGTAAACGGTTAAAGTTACACAAAAGTCATATATGAGAAGTATTGTTCTCCTTTTAAAGGCTACAAAGAATCCCGCACGCAATGTCTATCTTTTAAGTTAGCTCCATAACTATTTTTCTATAATAAATTCTGAAATTGACCCAAACCTTTAAATGGAGGAGGGAAAATCCTATGTATAGTGATAAATGAAAGTACCGTGTTATCCCGAATTTAATGCGAGCGAAGCCGCGGGCAAAAGCTAGTCACAAATAATGTCATTCCACCTTTACGCAAATAGTTGGTAGAATAGAGGTCAATGATAGTTTGATAGACCATTTTGAGTGCTGATTCAATATTAGGACTTGGCAAAATTCAATTTGATTTTGTACTTTAGTGGAGAATTCAATTGGTGAATTTATTCATAGACGAATTGTTAGGTGCCATTTGTGAGGATTCGCAGCCTGCTAAGAAATCAAAAGTACTCCACGCAAAAGCTTTTATAGTGATTTAGCGTTAGATAGTAGTTCTCATTATAATATATCTCAAATGCGTTTGATGGTGTTTGCTGTGTAAATTATAGACAATGGGCACTGAATGGATTCCGGATTAAAAATTTTTTTTGGTTTACAAACTGCTACTAAAATTGTGAGATAAGTAATAAAAATGAAAGAACTCATAGCAGATTCACATACATTTAGGTAGAGAGGCTGTGAAGCAAGCGTAGTGGTGACAAGACCCAGAAAATAGACGAAAGCTTTCCAATATAATTTCGTGTATCCACTGGATAGAGAACTAATTCTTATAGGTGAAAGTAGAAGTTTTAAGGGACGAGGTTAGTGTATGAAATAATTAAGCTTTCATTTGATGGTATTCCAAAGCAGATCCTTGGTAATATAGAATTCTTACTGGTAATACCACTAACAAAATTTGAAAACTTATTTATTTCAACATAAAGTGTAAACGTTGTATCGTCAGTTACATTTACTTCAAGTACACTGCGCTCTAATGAAATCCCAGCGCAACGGTCCAAAGCAAAAGGATTTTGAAGCAAATCTTAAAGCGATGGAAAATTTAAAGAGTTTTCAAAAGAAAATTAAGGTTCCCAGGGACGGTGTAGATTCTAAAAGCGAGTACTAGTTGCATCTCGTAACTTTGTTAGGCACGGCGCGTTACCTCGTTAAGGACGCTGCAAAATA
Source organism: Leucinodes orbonalis (assembly GCA_019425675.1). NCBI lineage: Eukaryota > Metazoa > Arthropoda > Insecta > Lepidoptera > Crambidae > Leucinodes > Leucinodes orbonalis. Next base: position 336,483 of record PQWD01001828.1, on the reverse strand, counting down.
TTACAGAAGTTAAATTCAAATTAATCCGTTGCTGTGTTTTTGCGATCCTTTGATAGATTTTTCTTTAAGAAACTTTATAATTGACTGTCGCTACACTGTTAATACACTTTTACCTGTAAAAGTTATCGTGAAGAACTTAAATGGGGAAGATTTTGGTGATAGATATAACAAATAGTAATTCAGAAATTTAAACAGGACTTATTTTTGCTAAACTTTAGTAGTCAGAATGCGGGTCAGAATGATGTTTCTTATTTTCGTTTTGTTATTATAAATCAATAAAAAATAAATACATCGATCTGTTTCCTTTTTCTTACATTTTGCAACATACTTGGCATGTTAGTAACAATCAAAACAAAGATTTACTTTTAAAAATAGATAATGAGGACTAAATAAAACTCATTAAATAATTGTAATTGTACATGGAATTGTAATAATCAAGGAAAGAGCGTACTCTTGCTTAAAAGGCCGGAGGAGCTACAACGTATCTTGTAGCTCCTTTGGTGTTGCAAATGTCCATGGGCGGCAGTATTCACTTTCAATCAGGTGATCAGTCTGCCCGTTTGCCCCTATCCTATAAAAAAAACCATTCCATTTAGTCCTTATTATCAATTTTTTAGTACTTCTCTATTAGTACATACTTAAACTATATTTATTATATCCCCGTGAATGCAACTAAAGATTTTTAATTTTTTACCCGCTAGTTTTTCTCAACGGAACTTGCTAATGAGCTGAATTGTTAGCTGACGTTTGCGGCTGCTTAGGCGCAGCTATAATAAAAGATTGATAGAGCTCTCGAACAGAAATCTTGTTTTGTTTCCACTTTAAATATGCTCATTTAAAGGTTATTTGTGTAGGTTACTAATGAACTTCTCTGTTTAAATAATGCCTGTTTATTTCTTTTAAAGTTGAATGCTTTATGGAATAAACAGTTCATTATTACGGTTTTTGTTTTAGTTTAATGAAATTTTTAAAAATCTTTAAGTCAAATAGAAAACAATATAAGCAAAATGCTATGTATAATTTTATTATTTTAATTTTCATAAAACAACGTTTTGATGTTTTGTTTAAATCGTGCTGAATACTATATTAGATGCCTAATTCTATGGCATCTAAATATCTAAATATAAAAATATCGATAGATTTAGTAGAATCAATAAAAACTATTGAATTATACTCCGCAGAAATGTATACTGCAGTTATAAATAATTACAATCATATGCCTGAGTGCGGTGGTTATGCAATATGCATATTTCATCGTGGTCCACCCTTATCGGTGGGTCAATCGATATTGTAAACTTAGTTCCATTATTACATGCACTATGCGGCTTAGTTTATAACCTTTACAGCACTATGCCTAGAGTGCGTATTAGATATAAAATAATGACATATTGGTATACTTATGTTTATGCATTCATATGCATATAGAAAAAAAAGGTTATATAAATACAACAAATACTCCAACTTTATCAATTTATTTTTATCTGTGTTTTTCTGATATTAAGTTGGAATTAAAAGAATGATAATCCTTATAACCACAACAGCAAAATGCAATGGTATTTAAACTCCTGACGTATCTAACATTGTAATCCATCCACGATCATATATATGAAACACTATCTTTTGCTTGGCTTTAAACACTTTGTATCACCTCCAAAACATTCGCTAAATCAAAAGGTCTACAGAAGTGGAACTAAGCAATTGGGATTTTTGGTAAAGGATTTTTTATTATGACCTATCCATCACGTCCACCCTCAATTCATGGTATTGTTATGGTGTAATAAAGACATAAAGTCCCCTCAAACAAGCTTCGCTTATCTACCGATCGAATGAACAGCTGTATCGGACAGTATACTAATGCAATTAATAGCGTGAAGTGGGGTTCGAAGTTCAGTATTGAGATAAAAATTGTTGGTTGATATTGATCTGGTTTGTTCTAGCATAGACTGGTTAAGCGACGCAGTTCATTTTGTAGAACAGTTTAAATATTGGTTGGGGTGGACTGTAATGATGATATTAAACAGATTGACAAAATATAAAAAAAAAAATACTGAGTCATTTAGGTATGTGTGTACCACCGTAGTGACAGATATCGTCCTGTGAAATAGGAGTGCTTTGCACTTCTGTGTTTCGCGATGAGGACACTGTATCTAGTAAAGTTACCGGGTATAAGAGACCAATCATCTTTTTCTCTATAATCTATATAATAATGAATGATAACTATTAAAGTCACTTTGTTCGAAAATATAGAATGTTAATCATATTATGTTTATTCAAAAGATGTATATTTTTCTTTTACATCTTCGATTAACGTAAGTCGTATAATAGAGATCGAACTTTATTGAAAAGTTTTATGTCATGACGTAGGTATTATAGGTACTTTTTGGCCTTTAGGAATGCTTACCAATTTGTTTATTTTAGCTTTGACGTATTTCATCACTATTTGTATACGCTAATATCTGATAATGCAGGCCAATGTTTTTTGTTATATATACATATACATATGAATACATTTGTTTTGAATATTTTAAAGAATTACCGAGCGTATTTTACTATTTGTTCGAAGTGAATATATAATGCTGTAAAGCTGTGTAAATTTCAACACTAAAAACATTTTAATATTCAAAATTATCAACTTCCGCATAGTTGTAAAACAATGTCAATTGGGACGTTATAACGCGCTCAAAACGATTTCCAGCGGCGAATTTGGACGTGTTTTTTATTCTTTATTGTTCACGAGCATCCCTTTAACCATAGCATTCGTATTTAAATAGATGCTCGTCCGGCGATACACGGTGAGATAAATTCTCCCCATTTTTCTCCCACTCGCGAGCCGTCACCGCATAAACGTTTCGAGTGTCTTTTTTGTACAACCAACCGGTGAAATTACGGCATTAATCAAGCGAAATGAACCTTTTAGCGAACCGTCAGAAGGCTTACGGATATCTTTGTGGTAACGGGGCGAGTTTAAACCTAATGGAAACAAAAGAAACTCGGTCCGGCGTTCCGGCATCAGCACGTGTTTCTCCGTTTCGTCTCAAGCGCGGCGCTTTCACTGATAAGCTGACGCTTTGTCAGGCCCACCACATTAATTTGGCCTCTGATGTAACCTCGGATTGTTAAATTGATTGTAAGAGTGCCTATTCATTCTTTTTTGTTGGCTCGTTATCAGCGATAAAGCGGCGACGTTTTTAATAACCGGAACCAGTTTGTTATGCTGTGCTGAGTGAATCAAGCGAACAAACAAAAGATAGGTTGAAACAAAATCCAAAATTCCGTGTGGACTGTGATTTGGATTCGTGTTGCGTTTAGGTTTATGTACGGGGCAGCCGGTCGTACGGCGAGGACGGCGAACGTCCGGCGCCGGTCGTCCGAACGCACATTTCCGCTTGATTAGACAGCGAACGAGAGCCCGAGACACCTGCGCCGTGTGCGACGACTTTTCTACGCGCTTTGTTTTGGAATTCGAATCGTCCACGGGCGAAGTTTTATCGCCAAGATCAGACCGATGCGGGCACCGTTTGACTTCCAGGCAGCGACGAAATTCTGCAGGGGCATACTATGTTTTTTGGACTTTTTCCGTTAATTCACTTTCGAACTACTCCGGAGCTTATTTCGTTTGAATAAAACGCTCACGTAATTTCTACTCGAAACGAGCGTGTAGGTAATTTTAGAAAAATAAGGCTCCAGGTAGGGTAACAGCGAAAGTACAGAGTCGGAGGCAGTTTATTCTTTTTCATGCTTATTTGTTGGCGTACATCCTATGTATACAATACAATACATAGGATGTACGCCAATGATCTATGCATGAACAAAATAATACCAATACATCATATTACGTTGCTCATACGAAGATCTCAAAGGAACTGCGGAAAATGTTATTTTACTTGATATACAGTTCGTAGCTAAAGTTATTCTATTGCAGATAAAATAATATAGCAGTAAATATATTGTTGAACCCGTGATTCAGAAATTATAATTATAACAGAGTTTGTCAAGAGATTTTGAATCATGTTTACATTTTATAAACTAATATTGCAATTTTATTTACTAATTATTATCTGTAAGTCAAGTATCCATGGATAGCGTAAATGGGTGCCTACACATTAAATGAAACCCAGGGATTATGTGTTTCTGATTGAAAATCTACGAGGATATTTACTGATTGTAGTGTCTTTATTGTTTCAGAATCATTTGGAACAATTGTTCTACACATCGAGCTCATGTTATCAAGCAGTAAACAATTATAACATCAAGCTATCTGCCTAAACTTAGGTATGTATTTATTTTATTAAGCACGATTTTAGATTATTGAAATATTAAATAACATTTAACCTGTATTTTATGCATATTGATGATGATGATGACCAGGGGGTAAAAACAATACTTTTCGTTTTGGGACTCTAGCTAACTACACGGTTTAGTACGTACATGGTACTATCATACTTAAACGAACTAAAGTCTGGTCGTTATCTAGCAATTTCTGGCAGTTTCTCGTATGTCTCAAGCTACAAAACCGAACGAAAGACGTCAGGAGCATTTTAAAAGTATTTTTCTTGATAGTAAATGTCTTTTAGTTAACAATGAACAAATTTTTAAGTTTCGCCTATAAAGTGCCCACGATCCATATTATATATAATTACAATCGCTGGATTCATACTAACATCAAAATTTAGGTCGATGAACCACCATTACTAAAACAATTATCATTGACATTCAAACAACGGTACACAAATACACATTAATTCATGCATCGTCAATTCCTAATTATCCATTAGTACCGTGCACATCCTGTATACTATTAAAAAGAACTGAATAAGTTTGTAATAAACCTTAAACAAAAGACATACGCAGATTTAAAAATTACCCCCTTGAACGTCAGAGGAATTCCTAAACGAATGAATATAATAAAATAATATAAAATTTTAAAAACAAATATATCACGAGAGTTAAAAAGAAAACATCTCAAAGAAAAGGCAGCATTCTGTGCACAGCTAACAGGCATCAAACCGCCATCAAATCGCGAGGAAAAGGGGTAATTTGTATCTTTTTTTCAATAAAACAACACCTGCGCTTCGCAATTTGTACGTTTGTCTAAGCCGTAAGCTTTGTAAATGTACTGCTATTTGTAGCGAGATTGAAAAACTGTTTCCCTGTGAAACAACGCCGTTCCTACTGTTGGCATTGCTTATTGATGTTCGAGAAACCGTTTTTATGAAAAAGTTACTTCGCTCTTAAGTTTACAATATTATGTTAAGAACAAACAACATTTCGCATTTTACTAGAATACTTTGCTTCATTTGTTTAAAAAATACAAGGGTTTGAAATTCACACACCGCCATGTAGCCCCAAACTAAGCATAAGCCTGTGATATAGGTTCTAAACAACGAATAAAACATTCCTTCTTTTTTAAATACATATATTATTTATAGAAAACACCCAAATCAATACAAACAGACATGTTCATGCACAAAATTGTTTGTACTGCCCGTGGGTCTAACCTAGAACCCTTGGTGTAGTAGTCAATGTCGCAACCAAAAATCAAATAATTAACTGCCTGCCTGGTATTATTTAAGAATGAAGTATATTTTAAGGGTAGATAATTAAGGGCTGATTAAATTATTGCTATGATTATTGCTAAATCGAGTTTAGGTCGCGGCTTGGACCGGGGTTTGTAGGTTTGAATTTTAAAAGAAGCACATTTGGAAAAAGTTACTAATGACAGTTAGTACGAAAATATTACAGTGTTTCTCCATAGTAAATCAATATTGAACTCGATGTTAGTATTATTTATTCCTGTTCAGAAAATTACACATGGTGTAATGTTGCATTTTGCCCACCAATTATATTCTCACAACAAAGCGCATAATTGTCTGAGAAAACAAAAACTATGAAATTGCAATTAAACAATCCAACACGGTTTGTTAAAACGAAATTACTGTAACAAAAAGTGTAAATGATACAAACGAGAAATCATGGTGGACTATCGAATGAGTGATTATAAAATATTTGGGTATAAACTCATTTACTCTTAGTAATTGATCCCGTTTAATAATACTGGCATTAATAAATCAATTCTAACCGATGTTTTGTATGTAGAAATTTATATTGTAGAGTAACGCGGAAAACCTTAACTTGAGAAAGTCTGCTTTTCAAATTTGAAAGTATTTTTATAATGAACCCAAGTAAATATGTAATCTTTCAAACGTACGCACTCATTTATGAAAAATATGCTTTCCCTCAAATGAATAGAAGCTATATTTAATCAGCTTCATGTGAATAGGTATGTAGGACATTTTAAAATAGATATAATATTTCAATCGTCTGAAAAATATAGTATAAATATGTTTTATTCCTTTACCCAACATTAAAATCCTTTTAAAAAAGTGTAAAAATATATTTTATATTTAAATAAATAAGTATCCCCTGACATTCACACAATACTATATAGAGCGAGGACATTGCAATTAGATTACTAATCTTCATCGATATTCGAATGAGAACACTGTTCAAATATTTTTTAATAAATGTCGTACTAAATGACTAACGCTTCAATCACATCCCTTTGATATGAATTGAAAACTGGATTGATCGTACAGCTCGAATATGTCATTCGTGCGGATGACGGCATCCATGTGATCTCGTGATTGACGGGTTGACTACGACGTATCAATATTTCGTGACAGTTGTAGGGTAAAATTATAACATAATTGGATATGACGCTTTTTCAAATTGGCTGATCTACTCATGTGTTATGTTCTCCTGGTAGTTTAATAGCTATTTTATTTTATTTATTTTATTCAGTTTTAAGTATTTTAAATTAGACATTTCATAATTTTAAGTTATAACGTTAATTATTAAGTTTTTTATGTCTTAACAAAATATCAGACATATTTTTAGCAAATATAGGGTTGGGTTATTCAACCTTCCATCGTTTATTCTAGACATAGAGCTACTTTACGCGTTGCTCTAACCAGCAAAAAAATGCCTTGCTGGGGCGTTACGATATAGGTATATTGATTTTATAGAATATAAAAATTGGTACAATATTTTAAGAAAGGGTATGCTCATACATTGCGGCGCGTCACTGATTTAAGCACTGAACTGTTAAAGATGAAAAAGGTCCGAACAATTCTGCGAAAAAACTTTCCTACGTTTGGAGCCTGTCTACGGAAAGACACCTCGAGTGACATCTGGCATGTGTACCCGTATCCCTTAACATGCTAACGAGTGAACAAACTCAACAAAAAAGATCTATAAGTCGATTTTTGACTTGCTTTTCTGAAATAAAATGTTGACTATCGACTTTTGGGTAAGGACTAGTTTCATAGACATATTATAAGCTTAATAAATTTGTGGTCTTTCCGGTCATACTGTTCAAATTATTTAGTTATACAGGAGATTAGGACTAGCAGACAAACATATCCAGTTCATACATTTTACCGGAGTTTTCTTTTTAGTGGATAAAGTGTAAACTTCATTTCATAGTTTATTACATAGGCGCGTCATCTGAAGTGACATAAAAAGTCCAATTTTCATATCATAGTCATAGTTTATTTTTAGGGCGAGTGAACATAATTCAACTAGCAAAGTAGAAAGTGGCTTCATTGTTATTTTTTTCTAATTACTCAGTGAAATATTGTGCCAACTTATTTACTCTTTGAAGTTTAATTGCTTGATAATTACAAAACTTAATTACGGCACTGCCTAAAAATTTATAACAGAGCAGAGTTTTGGATTGTTGCTTCATTATTAAGAAACGTTTCTACATTATTATGTAATGGGTGCAAGTATTTTAGATTAACAAGTTATTTATAATTAGGCTTTTGAAATTATAGGGCGTTTAATAAATAAAATAATTTGTTCACTTTCCACTACCTTTTTCCTTACTGTAGGTAATACTATGAAAGCTGCCCAAACCAAAATCGCCCCAGTTTGAGCTAATTTTTGTATGTCGGCATGTGTATGAAAAATGTACTTAACTAACACAGATATATTATAATAGTAATTAAGATCCTGGTATGTGAAATAGCATAACAATCGATTAAACCCTATAAAAAAATACATCTCGTGCCAATAAAAGATTATTGACATTCATAGGTGTTTTATGAGGACGTAATTTGAATGAAGACCTTATAATTTTGAATTACTCGGTATTCGAAAGAGAATTACAAACAGTCTTCACGGGACTTTAAAAGTTTACATTTCGAACACTTGATCCACATATTATCGATCACCTAAACCGTTTAATTACAAGGAACCGCGTATATCCAAATTATAAAGTCCACAGGCAACATAAATATTCATTGCATACGATCGGCCTATTTGCCGGTCCGTCGCCACCGAACCGCCGGGATACCCTTAATCAGGGAAATTGCTAAGTAATAGAGCTCAACTAAAATTTGTATGATAATGAAACGGGGTATCGTTTACCTCGCTCGTACAGTAATTTTGTGTCGTTTATTTGGCGTAACCACAGAGATGAGGCGATTTTTATTTTTTACAAACATAGTTTGGTGGAATTGCTTGTAAGCCTTTCTTTTGGTTTTTTTAGATAGAGATAAAAACAAATATAAAAATTATTTATTTCACATAAAAAAACATAAAAAACAACAAAAAAGAGTACATTGAAGGCGGCCTTATTGCTAAGGTAGCATTTTCTTCCAGGCAACCTTTGTGTGAAAGAAAAATGCTTATATGTAAGCGGACTAGTGCAAAATTTTAAACAAAAAATATTTTTTTTAACGTATAACGTTAAAAACGTTTTTAATTAACGTAAAAGCTCGAACTGCAGTAAATCTTAAGATTAAATTGTAAATCCTACCCATATGATTTGGTAAATGTAAGTATTTACAAAAATGGTTTTACTGCTGTCAGCTGGTAAATGTTGGTTTTCGGAATAACACAATGGGTAAAAAAACTATTCTAACCTTCTTTTCATTTTGGTCGTTTACCATAAGGAATTGAAAAATAATAGGTTTAACTGGAAAATTTTATAATTTATCATAGTTCGAGCTTTTACAGTAACAGACATACTTCTATCAATTATGCAGAGTTAGTTAAGTAAATACGTTATTATGTGAAAATAAAGCTCATTTGCAAGCATTCATACTTAAAATGAGACAATACTAAATTAATTAACGTTAATCAGTGATATCTTATATTAATTAAATTATTATGTCACATAGCGATGCCGTAATACCCGAATATATTATTTGTGTTAATACTATATCCATAATATCTGTCGTTCTTTATTGAGAATATAATGGCCATTATCAAAAATATACATCTAAAGTTGGAAATATTCATGGTAACTAAGTCACTTGCAGTATGCCTTATATGTACTCGTTTGCTATAAAGAAGAATCCCTTTTTAAAGTTAGTTTTAGTTTAGTTTAAGAACATAAGCTATCGAGGAAGCATTACAATTCTATTGATAAAAGTATAAATAGCTCATTCATTAGTTATTTTAAAGTATAATTGGAAACTTACTAAATGTAAAATAAACGGAAAGTACATTATGTTCATTGCAGTTTAAATACGTGTAACAAATTTCGGATTTAATGGCAGAGTGCAAATTTAGCAATTATTTTATCATTAACTAAACATAATTTCATTATGTTTAGTTAATGATAAAATTGGCTTTGCTCATTGCTATTATGCTAACGTCCATCTAAAGTGAATAAAACGATTCAAATCCAATTCATTAATGATGTTTTTTTGTGATAATTAGGCTGAGTAAAAAAATAAGAAAAGCTGTTATTAGAATCGAAATAAACGGTTAGGTTTAATTAACTTGTATCTTCGCAGATTTATGGTTAGCAATATATCGATATAACGAATAAAGATATGTTCTCAAGGGTAATTGAAAAAAAGTTGAAAACCCTTCTTCTTTTTTATGTCGGTTAATAAAGCACGTGATTCAAAAAAATTTTTAACTTTTCACAAAGCTTTTACCTTATAAATGGTTTCAATAATATTTCACTATGAATATTAAGGGACTTTCAAAATAAATAACTATTTATCCTGTCCAATGACAATATTTGGAGAAAATTTTTAATTTAGAACATAAGCATCTTTTGTACATGTTCTTAACACAGGCTCGTGCCGGTGTATAATTGCTTGAAAGAAGCATTAAATCTGAAAATTATATAATGCCGTAATAGTAGTATTATCTAATCTCTGTATGAAGTTACAGTACTACGATAAAGTTTTATGGGTCGTATTAAGAACCCGTTCAGCGTAATTGGTGCAATGGCAGGTCGTACAGGCAATACAGATAGTATGATAGGTAGGGTCACTACACTTGTACCACGGACGATTCTCGATAGGCCCATGCGGGCTCTTAAATTGAGCCTTCGATAGCCGTTTGGACATTATGTTCTTGCATCGACATGGTTTTGTCGAGGCTATTCAGAGGTGGTTATCCGAAAGTGGGTCAGGATTTCTGAATGGCGTACCCGTAATACATACCCTCCAGCGCTTGTGGTATCCGCTTTGTTCCCGTTTAGATTTTCCCTGTTTAGAGTCAAAACCTATTTTGAGCACGTGCTTGTGTTAACAGTTAATCTAAAATCAGTTTCGTTTAGTTTACTCGATATTTGCGGTAAAGAGAGTTTTGTGAGTACCGGTGCAATTTGATTGCGTTTATTCGTTTTAGGCCCTTCTAATAAGGAAAGAGCAATGATTAGAAACTCCTTTTCTTTGACATAAACTGTAAGATCTTATTAAAGCGATAGAACAAATGTTTTAAAAAAGTTTGAGGAAGAAAACAAAGTGAAAAACTTATTTGAGGAGTTTAGTAAACTTGAGCATCTCTGTTTCGAACGTCAAAGTTTGAGTGCGTCGAAAATTTTAAATAGTTATACTCATACCGTTGCTCGTAAAAGCCGCAGCATTTCAGCATTAGCAGCGAGTGAAATTATAATCATAAAAAACCGCACTCAAAAATTTGAGAGCCGTCCGAATGGGCACTAAAGTATTTTGGCTGGAACCATCGTATTTTAGCGATGACCCGTCGGTACAAATGGCGGGCGGGGTAAAAATACGCTCAAATATAAACAAAAGCTTGTAGCTTGTCGGTCGCGGCTCTCATTTGGGAGCGGGGATAAGTACGGACGTAATCTGTGCTAGGGTTCGTGTAAATGCAAATTGTCCCATAAAGCCATCGCCCCTCTCCTCACGCCCCCACTAATGAAGAGGTATGCCTGGCCGGCGAAAGGCCACGGTCGTCATCTCAACAGCGGTTGCTGTGGCATGTACACCGATGCTGTTCGCCGAGATTAGATTCGGCCCCAAATTACTTCACTTCGCAACAGTATTGTTAGCTGCAAGGGGCTGAGTGACAATATTAAAGGGGAGCTTTGCGTTAGTGGTTTAAAATGGTAATTAATTTTAAATCTCAAGCATTTTAGAGTTTATTAAAAGTCTGACAGCAGGTTGACTTTAAATTCGCCCCATTAACGGCATTGAACCAAGGTAGAGAATGTGACAGGATTTCGTAACAAGATCGATGATAATTGGCACAGAGCAATTAGTTTTGCTATCTCTAATACATATAGGCGAGCAGAAGTATAAGTGTATTCTCTCAGAGCCCAATAGTGATTAGTTTTGGGTCGTAACTATCGTTGGCTATTACGTTAACGATATTGCTAGTTATAATTGTACGAATAATGGCACAAGCGAGGTTTGTTTTGATTATTTCAATATGTCGCAAAGTGATTTCTGCCTTATCTAAGAGCTTTTATGGAATCAGCAATATCAGGCACCGATTCCCTCTGTGCTCACGATGTACAAATTATTTTGTGTTATTAATTGTTGGACTCCTTACATTCTTTGAATTTGATGAGGCATAATCATTTGAACAATAAAATGAACTTTATTTCGCAAATATATTTAAAATCGTAATAAAAAACGTCAGCTCCACTTCGAACACTTTACTCATTGTTCAAGCATTAATTATCATGATAATAATAGTCCCACAAATATTATCATAAAGATTTATTTAAAATGTTACTTAAGTATCTCCTTCTTTGAGAACTTTTCTACACTACTAATTATGTATTCTCTATTTACACTATAACCACGTTACTTTACATGAAAGTGTTACTCCGAAATAACATTATTATAACTAAAGTAGGGTTTAAACTCTCTGAAGAACGGAATCACCTTTCTTTTCAATCAATCAGGTGATTCAGCCTGCACTGTCCAATCAGACAAGGCAAAAATCGCATCATGTTATGTTTTCCGTGGGGTTCGAACCCACGACCTTCAGGCAGCCGAACGCTGTACCCTCTAGACCACGGAAGCAGTTCAAACTATAACGAATCGTAACAAAGAAACAAGCGAACTCACCCCGCCCTATTCGGATTCATGGCGGGATCCTGTATTTGTAATTCTGCCGAGTCCCCGTTCGTACGTATTGTTTCACCTACAAATGATTAACCCTACACTGATGACGTGATTCTGTCACCTGTACTTTATTAATTGACGACGGCAAGAGCAAAATATAACAACTATGTTATCTTAGTCAAGTTATTTTAAGTAGGGAAAGTTAATGCTAACCATGCTCAGTATCATATTTCTTTTAGATTTTTTTTACGTTTATTTATTTGGAACAGCAAACAGTCTCATTATCTATTATATATAAAACAATGTTAAAAAATTAAAGTTTAACAATAATGTGGCCCACAGCGCGCTCCTCATATTAAATCTTAAGTATATGTTTCGGCCGCCAAACGATTAAGTAACAATAAAACTTATAAGCGAAAAAAAAGATGCAAATTAAACAGACTACCTACGTCTATTTTACAACGACAGAACTTCAATAATGGATTTTTTAAACTGAGGTAGGCTAAAAGTAAATATGTCTATGTTATTTTCAGGTGGGATAAGTCTGAAACAAAAGTCAAAAACAGTATTTTATTTTATTTTTCTCTTGGGTTAATACGATGAGCGTCGGTGGCTCAATGGTGTGGACTGTCGCCTTCCTATCGGGAGGACTGTGGTTCAAATGCCGTCACGTACCAATGTGTTTTCGAATTTTCGAAAATATATGTACGTTATCCGACGCTCTTACGGTGAAGGAAAACATCGTGAGGAAACCTTCATGCACGCCTGCGAAGAGATTCTAAGGTTGTGTGTGAAGTCGTCCAATCCGCACTGGGCCCGCGTGGACGACTAAGGCCTAATCACCCTATATGGGTAGGCTCGTGCCCCTCGGTGGGGACGTCTAATGAGCTGATGATGATGATGAATACGATGTAAATATCTGATCTAATTTGTTTGGTTCTTCTGCAATAACCTTTACTAGTCCTCGTTATGTACTGTTCATTATCTCAAATTGAAAACATGTTCGAAAAAGAAATCGGTGTTACTGATTCCTTACGGTATTGGGGGGGTTAAAGAAATCTCTTTGTTCGTGTCGTATTCCGCTGATTGGTAACGTCGAATCGCTAATGACATATTCAAGACCTGTTCCAACTTTAACCAGTTCGGTTAAGCTGTGCGTACATTTTCATCGCATAATCAGTCTGAGTTGTTGAACGCAAACGTGAGTTTGACAACTTAATGTTAAATTGAAACGTAGATGATGAGCAATGAATTTGTAAAAGCAAGATGTTATAGCTAAATTTAATTTAAGTGTTTTTTTTTGTAGGAGTAATATTTAAATGCATGAAATTACTTTCATAAGGCAACTTGTAATGCTACTGTCAACAAGCATGTATAATCTGTTCATACTTATTAAGTTATGACCAATTTACCAATTACAGGCAAGAACATACAAGCGCTTTACTTAATGTGACATTGGCTACACATAATAATATATACTTTATAGATGTACGCTTCATCACATTATCATCTTAATAGGAAGCAAAGGTTTACCACTTCATAAACCTCGTACTGTCTATTTATACGACCATTTACATTCGTGTCAATATTACGTGACTATTCCCAGTAACTGAACGCTCCGATCGGAATTACCACGGTCAAATTCGTAGTTCGGTTCCCATGAGGCAGTAAACGTCAAAAATACATGTCTCCCACGATAGCCACCTACTTCAGTGGCTCGCCGTTACCCGATGATCCTATTCTACGATACATTACCCAACTGTGGTTTCGGGTTACTATAGCGTATACGAATTTATAAAATCCGACGTGGGCCTATACGACCATGAAACCGCAGGCCCGGGTTGACGTTAGAGTAATTGCCGCCGTCTAAAGCTTTTTGACGCATTTTTTATTGCTGTTGATAATCGTTTGTGTTTGAATAATTGTCTGTCTTGTAATTGCTTAGACAATGAAAGCGAAGTAACTAACGATTAGCTTTAATTACGCCACTATTTTTTATAGATGCTCGTAGTATGAGTAGAGTGTAGGTTCGATATTTTAATTATGATATGAATAATTGCTGTTTTAAACTATATAGGTTTAGTTGGCAAAACGTTATATTATAAAAGAAAAGACATTGGTACTCGTATATGGCAGGATTAGAACCTGTGCCCTTTGATTGAGAAGGTAACAGACTTCACCAGGCTTAAAATGTGATCTTATTACAAAACGTAGACCAATCATTGACTAGGTAAACCAAAGATAGTCCCTGTTCTAAGTTTTCGTTCATTCTTTTATAATGACTTCGTTCAGTACGACATTCCGTTTCTCTTAACGTTGCAATCAACTTTGTACTTTTGAGGCTATAAATATTATTTAAAAATAAAACAACAAATTTTAAAGCAATATTTCTTCTTTTAAGTTCCAATCCGTCAAACAAGTTATAGTTTTGTTTAAAATAATGATATATTTTTATTGATTCCTATGACACGGAGCGTAGTTAGCGCGTAATTTGAAAAGTAATTGACTGTCAAGAAAGAGCTCTATTGTTCCTATAAAATACATGCAAATAAATAAGGAATTATTGTTATATTGTGTTAATAATGTTGTACTGACTCGAAGTATTACTATTTTGTGACTATGTATGAGAAGTCGTGGTTAAATTGTGAAAATAAGTCGGAAACAGCAGAAAAGAAAGATGAAAATTCGAGGTCTAAAGAAAAGCAATGATATTCTCTATATTTCATCATTGAGAAACAGCAGTAAAATATTGTGTAACTACAAGCGATGCAAAGTTCCATTTCACTGCAATTTTGATAAACAATCACAAAAAATTACATAATTGTATTAAAAACTGAAGAGTGGAAGAATATATCAATGAAGTAAGTTTTATATATACTTATTGCTTTTACCTATCAGGTAGTGAAACATATGATTTCTTTATAATTTAAATGCAATTGAAGTTCAATATATTTCACAATAGTAAATGTACATTGACTCAAGTCTTGATTTTTTTTACATAATGTAGTAAACTCGAATTGGATCTTGTATTAAATATTAAAGTATAGAATTCAAACATATTAATATAACAGATTTGAAACATGTAATAAACATAAATTATCTTTAATTGTAGATTCCACTTATCATGGTGGCTAAAGCAAAACATATGTTTGTAGACTGGCTAAGGAATACATTTGTTAAATGAGTTAATTCCAGTATCAACTGGATATAAAAAGCAAGGTGAATAGTCAAATAAAATGAAAGTAAAAACTTGGGATGAAATATTATATTTTATGTAACAAAATATAGTAGGGGTACAGAGAGACCCAAAATTAAAATGATAATAAACAATACAATTGTTTATATGTATATAGAAATTATCTAATAACTTTGACAACATTCTTAAAAAATCATACTTTCTTGCGCCATACCAACTTTACATACTTATATCACTATTGTTTTAAAATCACACTTTTTTTCAGTAATGAGTTCAAGAAAAGGCAGCTTGAAATGGTGGAAGTGGAGTGGAACTGATGTTAAATGTTAAAATTGATTTATTTTAATTAGAAATAGTATTGTTATAAATGTTATAATGTGACAAAAAAGATTATTAAATAAAATGTTGGAATAAAAATGTTTTGTTATTTATAAATATTGATGTATCAGCAAGAGAAAAAATAAACAAGTCTCATGTAATATCCTTTTCTTTTATTAAATATCAGACTACCATCAGCATACATTTTCATCTCCGATATGAGCACAGTCAATTGCACCATTTACATTTTTAAAATACAATACCGTTGTATTTTCTTTTTTTTTTTCAGTTCCTTTCTGTCCATTTAAAGTGACACGTTTTTTGCCCTATTTCCATATCTTACTGATCAGTTGTACTATAAAGCACGCCATGTACTATATCGGCTGCATCATCATGAATCTAATGAAAATTAAGCAAATATTTAAATTTCTAGATAAACTGACATGTATTCAATTACTTTATGGCGAGCCCATTTGGGTATCAAAGGCCATTCATGGGAGTCTTTGGTGAAATGGTCATGTAAAACATCAACAATTGTTTTGGCAAAACGTTTCGTAATTCTTTAATATGGCGCTGCACGTAATTCAAATTCAATACGCCGAGAGGTCTCTTTTATACCTTAATCTTAAAACCATTAAATCGACATAATTCATGATCGTAAACTAAATACAATGTTACAAAAATCGAAGTATAACCTCAAAACAAAGTTAGTCCCTGTTAAACTAGGTGTCACACGGGTTTAAATTTAGCACCACAGATAGTCCGAACCTAAGCGTTAAACTCATTTTGTAATAAGGATTTTTTTAGTCCATGGCTTAAACCAAGTTTAATCCCAGAACTACATTTAGTCCACGTTTTGGAATAAGGCGGTATAGGTTTAGTTGGCAAAACGTTATATTATAAAAGAAAAGACATTGGTACTCGTATATGGCAGGATTAGAACCTGTGCCCTTTGATTGAGAGGTAACAGACTTCACCAATGAGCCACCGATTCGACGTAGGCACGTACCTGTTGTGAAAAGTGAAACTCTGTGTTTTATTAAAATGCTAATCTGTAACAATTTATTTCATAAACCGTTCCGGAAAGAATCATAGTTACTCCATTTGCAGATGCAATTAATATACTTTTACAAATTTATATTACAGTTAAATATTGATTTATGCCCTCTCGTGCATGATGCGTACAACCACAAAATTTTAGAAACTGTTGCAATCAAAACTCTGTCGAAAAAATCTAACCCACCTGAGAATTGTGGTGTAAAGCCACACAGTTCCGTTCAGTATCAAACATAGATTAAACGAGAATATTCTCACCGTTTCGCTCCGCCGACTGCGGACTCCACGTCTACCAAACTTCCATAGGTAATTATTTCTCTCGTGAACCAATACAACAATTACACAATTCGTCACGATCTGAGAGTGATCTGGCCCTACGTATTAAAGGCAGTAAAAACTGTTTTATACCAATTGGATGGTTGTAATTGATGGAGCTATTAGATATTTTGTCTCGCACCTCGGCGGGTAACAAAAAAGGAGTTATTTTCGAGTAAGGCAATTCACTTTATTGTTGTGATATTATGTTTACTGGTTTGTTTATGTGGTTGCAGATTAGAAAAACATGCTCTCTATTTTGTTATGATAAATCAAAGCGTGAGTTTTTGTTATCGTATCATTTTTGAATCGTATTCAAATATATTAAATCCTTTTTTGCAGGTTTTGTTCCAAAATGTCTTAATAATTTAAAGTTATTTAACTTATATTGCCTTGAATCTTGATTTCAAGTAATGCAAATATAAAAACGCACAACTTCAACTGTTCATCAAACAGCTAATTGGTACGTGAGTAGCCAACTTCCCCGTGGGCGTAACGAAAAGGTTTATACGGAAAACTAAAATAAGATTCCGAACTGCAAAGTGGGAACTTACGAAGTCTTTTAGTGTCACGAACTTGTATTAATTAAAGGTGCTCGCTACTTTAAAACTAACCTAGAATGAGAGAGTGCTATGAATATGTTAATTTGTATACTGATGTTCTCTAGAAATGTGCTAAGCTAGTTCTGGCGAGACGAAGAAGTTGTATTTAGTTTGAAACACATTAACTTTTTTATTTTTCATAAGACAACTGAATCATAGTACCGGAAAAGTTGTAATTTTTTTGAGTATTAAATTCGGTTGGTAAATTCATAAAAGCTATTACTTAATGTAAGGATAAGCGATTAAAAAAAAATGTATTAATTGCATAGAGTAATCAAAGAGCAATCTTAAAAATGCTTATAATGTTCGAGTTTCTGAGAACAATTGAGCACCCATAGCGTGTCAAATGCTCAGTTCAAAGACATTTTCAGAAAATAATCTAATCTCTAGCTTAAGTCACAAATTTGTACTCTTCAGCTACTTTACCCCTTCTTATAACAAGAATATCTAAAGTGATAATGTGTTGATTTAACAATTAATTTAAATGAAAATGATAAAATAATAAATTAAAATATCAAATATTAACCGTATAAATAAAAAAAACACGCTGTAAATCTCGTACAGTTATTGCATGGAATACCGCGAGCATCCTGCGACCGGTTGCGCACGTAAAAACGAGACTCCCGCGCATACGTTACGGTTCGTCGGGTTTACAACCTGCCTTACATCTGCTTCCTCTATAACAGGTCTGGACCTTCAATGTTTTATAGATCAATACATTATCGTTAATATCGATAAGAAACTTTCACAACATATTTCAATATGAGTGGGACACCAATGTGTTACGCCTGTGGTAGGTAGGTTGTAAGGTAACGTTATAGTAAACTGCATGTACTCGTAAATTAAACTTTTTAAATATAACTATAGCAGTTAAAAGCAATTATTGGAAGCAATAATTGCGAATATTTTTATTTATTTACAAATTTGAAAACTAGGCTCAACTAGGTAGTGATTTATTAAAGATAAATAAAAAATCTCCCTTAGAAGTTGTTACCGTTTGCCATACCATTATAATTATTTATCAAAAACAAAATACCAACTCGATCGGATATCAAATAGCAAGTTGCAGCCGTACACAGCGACGGAAAAATTGCTAGTTGCATTTTAAATTTCACAAAAGGCACTATTGAAAGCGTTTGCAAAATGAATGCATTCGGTCGGATATCTAAAAATCTTTTGGTTTCGAACTTGTATTTGTACTATCTCGAAATCACAAAGCGAGCTTACAACCAGTTCAGTTGGCATCTGCTTCCGCTCTAACTGGTCGTCATGACTCAAATAATACCTAATGTTTTATCGTCAATATAAATTATTAGATGTGTCACAGGTAAACTGACAAGTTCTCCTGGTTTAATTGATAAAGATGTTAACGGTTTATGAATATTTATATGTTAAAAAAGTTTATATTCGATATACTATATCGGTATTTATAAATTTCAGATAGGTTTTGTCAATAATAAATAATTAGCAAACATAACTGTATCTTTTTAATAGAAAATTGTTTACTTAAAACAATATAATAATTATGTTCCGATGTAGTTTTGTCATTCCAAACATTTTTTTTTTCTACAAGGAGCTATAAAGGTAACCTTACTCGACAATTTTGATTTTGACTAAACTGAAATCAATGGAGTGTCGGTGGCTCATTGGTGTGGACTGTTGCCTACCGATCTGGAGGCGGCAGGTTCAAATTCCGCCACGTACCAATGTCTTATCGAATTTTCGAAATTATGGGTAACTTTATCTGACGCTCTTATGGTGAAGGAAAACATCCCGAGGACAACAAAGAGATTCAAAGGTTGTGCGTGTAGTTGTCCAATCCGCACTGGGCCTGCCTGAACGAGTAAGGCCTATACGCCCTCTACGGGTAAGCTCGTGCCCCTTGGTGGGGTCGAATGAACTTATGATCATGGTTATATGAAATCAAAATAATAGGTATGCTATCAATCCATATTCAAACTTAAAACATCTTTCCTAACAAGAGATTTATTACAAATACTTGTTAACCATTTGAATCAGCCAGTACCGAAAATCGAAAGAAACGTCATGAACGCTAAATCATTTACAATTTGCGTTGCCGAGCTTTTTGTACTCATTTCCTTACTTCGGCGTATTAGAATGTGTGGATAGAAAACGGTTTTCGTCTAACAGCGATTGCAATCAAAGCGTTCAGGGCAAATCGAATTAATCTGCTCCCCTGGCCTTTGAGCATCGCCCGTTGCAGGCATTGATTAATAAATACCCGATAGCCGCCATATGAGCCAACATTGCTTGGCAGTGTTATCACAATATCACCGGGCACTTGTATGCCGCGTGATTGTATTTAAATTCATCCACGGTCATGTCATATGTTTTAAAGATACTATCCAATATGTATACTATTGCATATGGGGTAAAATTTACGCAGTCAAATTTACTTTTGGAGTTGAAGCTAACACCATTACAAGTGGTGTAGCCTATCGAAAGGAGAATAAGAGTCTAGACTCTATCAAGGCTTATTCGAAGCAGTGATATCGTAATGGTATCGCAATCAACCCTTAATAGGAATTGCTAAGTCAATATTTTTTAGTTTTGGTATTCAAAATCAACAAAACTAATTAATCTAACTCATCAGACTTTAATGTTACAAACATCAAAAATTTGATGGATAATGTAAAAGTACAATGTGAGTTATAATTTTTATGCAATTGTCTACCGAAAATAAAATGCCAGTCATCGCAACCGCAACACAATACAGGCAACGTAATTCCGTTCGCAGCATTCACGCGAGGAAACTGACGTATTCATTCCTTTCTACTTCTTTTATTGAAGGCGAATACAAAACGCCGATATCCTGGCACAAGCTCGCACCCTCGCGCCTAAACCCACCAACGATTCCAAAGCGTAACTCGTAGAAATCCCGGTTTCTCGTCTTACTCAATGCAGGGATGCAACAAAGTATCGACGTTATAGGAGTTCTTTTATACGATATTTTTGTTTATCAAGAAAATATGCAAACAGTGTATGTACGCACATCAACAATGACATAGATAAATTAAGTATCTAGATTTTTTTTATCTAACGTACTTAGCTTTAAGAAGGTTAATGGTTTAAGCTTTCAGAAAAACCATGGGTACTCCATTTAAAATGAAATGTTAAATTATTATTAAATTTAAAATCAAAGCTATTTTATTCATAATAAAACTGACTCGGGGTAACATTGAAATTACATAAAGTTTGAAACCTTTACATGTTATTAATTATGTAACCTATCCAAAAATAACAATAAAACAATGCAAATGACCGCAGACTTCGTTTCTAATGATAAAGTGTTTTTGTTATGTAAATGTTTGAATATTCAAATAAACTGCACTATCGACATTTGCATGTTTCGACTGCACCACAAGGGATTTCCTGTAACGTATTCCGCGTTCGAGATGGGGTCCACGGTGAGCCGCGACGGTAATGCGTTTTATGAATGAATGAATGGGAGTATTTCATTCCCGACTAACCATTGCTTTGGACTAAATTTCTTTTTGCGCAAAACGTTTTGGAACTGAGTGTTGGTGATAACGAGCCTGTGCAAACTGAACTCATGAAAAGTATTTTTTAAATCCAGATTTATTTAGAGATTCATTAGTAATTTAAATATTCAGCTCGCATGAATGCGCTGGCTAGTTATAATAAATTTATTAGGATTTCATAACGCTACATTAAAATGTTCAATATTAATGTATGACAATATATCTTTTAGTTTTAACATTACATGCATACGAAGCGAACATACGAGTAAGTATAAATAAGCGCTGCACTAGAGTACAGTAACGGCAGCGTTTCAGCCACTTGCTCATATCCTTATTGGCAATTCGAACACGAGCGAAAGATTTTTATCTGTCCAAATAGTGGTTTAGCGCCTCCTAGGATCGATGAGGACGATATATGAGCCCATCCAACTTATCCAACGGAACGTTCTTATATTAACGGAAACACTGATTTTTCATCCAGGGGCGAGCAGATTTATTCCCCAACTCATTTCCTAAAAACCCACTCCGTTTAATAACCCTAAAAGAGCCGCCAGATATCTCACAAGAATCCGTGGATTTTCGCTTGGGCCGCGATAGCGTTCCAATGGCGGCACGTCAATAGCGCCTATCCACCGACTCAACGAGCTATTTCATTATTCAGCCTCACCGACTCCACTAGAGATTGCTGCGATAGGATGACTAATTTTGCAGTCTTCCTTAGTGAGAGCGCGCCGTCTCATTTAGGCTAAGACCATTCTGCGGCTTGCGAGCGATCCGCGCGATATCACCGACGTAAGCACCTCATTTGCAGGCTCGAAGCCACCTCACTAATAAGTCAACATCTTAACCTTATTCAGCCTCTATTTTGCAATGATGCATAAGATAACTTAAGATATTATGCATTAGTATGCAATATTAAAGTTATCTTATGCATCAAATATGTATATGTTAAGGATAGTTCCTTGAAGGCAAAACTTTTAATAACTGTCTAACAATCCATGGCAGCTGTTGAGTTTTTTATTGTGTCACAGTCAAAGTTTTTGGGGCGTCTGTGGATATGGACGTGCGGTCTAGACTACCCATGGATGCGGCAAACTTCTATTGCTGAAAGCACTTGGGAATAATGCCATACTTTATAAAGCAAACTTCGCCGTTACGCGGGTGAAAAACAGGGTGAAGGATGTGACCAAGAAAATCGTCTAGTATTATGCTATTTTATGAAGTCGCAG